>JBBPCW010000106.1:8676886-8688005 GCA_037974425.1 Phenacogrammus interruptus
TCTGTGTCAGTTAAGTGTGTTTCATAGATTTCAAAATAATAGAAACTTTTTTCATGGAATCATCAATTTCACCACTCAGACAGGTGGTGCAAACACACTTTAATAAAAATATTTGAAGGTCAAATTATTGACCACTGCTGAAAACTAGGATAACTCTTCATACCTGTATAATGTGTTTTTTTTGTTGTGCATAAACTTAAGATTAAACAACAATCCCAACAACACATTTTTGTGGGTTTCCCGGTCGAAACTTTTCCATTTGTTTTTTTAGTGAAAAGACCATAAAGGTGTTCTTTATGATTAACACACTTGGAGTAACGGAATACATACGATGACATAACCTAATTACCTAATCACGATATCAAAAACTGTATTTGGTCATTGAGGGGGGAAAAAAAGGCGTACTGATACATTTATTTATTAATTTATTAGTTTATTAAAAATGGGGAGACTTAGCAGAATTACAATTTTAAAATACATGTTAAAACAATGAACCATTGTTCCTGCCATGCTCCTTATGACATATACTGTAATGATTCACTACCATGGTCTCTACTGAAAAAAATGCATTCTTTGGGTGGAAAATACTCCATTATTTTGTCTTTAAAGAACAAAAGGGGAACATCACAACACATAGTTGATTTAACTAAACCACAAGGTTTCAGTACTAGGTCAACATCTTTGGTCCACACCCAGGAATGAAACCAGAACCTTCTGATGACATTATGTCCCAGTTCCTGGTGTGAAGCTCAAACCCAGCAAGTGCTCTACCTTACCTTTTTTTTTTTTTTTTTTAACACCGAAGGACTACAACGGTTTCTGATTTTGAACTCTACTTGTTCATTCCCTGCAAAATGCTGGAGCTACATACACAAACAACATACATCATCGAAACAAGAGCCAAGCAGTCCTATGGGACAAACACCATACAGAGACCTGGCTTTTCCCCGTAAGGTTCAACATTAACCTGAAAAATGAAGCTGTAAACGAAGAATACAAATAACTCCACAGAGTGATAAATGAAGAGGACTACTGCTGAAACCGCAGAAATATATAGCGGGTTCTCCCTGCTTAACGTTCCTTCTTGTCACAATACAAATGGAGAGAAGAAAGCAAGAGCATGGCAACTGCATGGGACACTGAATAAGACAATACTTCATTAACAGTGTTGGACATAATTTTGTAATTAGTTGGTAGGAAAAAAAAAAAAGACTGGGCACGTATGAGAGTCTCACACTGAAATGTAGCTCACTTGGGCATAATATTTCAAAGATGACATGAAGGTCAGTAATTTTTTTTTACACTAGTAAGATGTGTAATATGTTCAATACTAAATAACGTGTTCCAATAAAAATTATGCCCTATTGGGACCCAATTGTAGACTACAGAAACAGAGCACATCTAAAATAATAACCAGTTTCTCAGATTATGCAACTCAGACTACTGTTAGTCTCTGCAGAGACCACAATTTAACCATGGGTGCCTCCCTCACCGGAGCTGGATGCTGACCACCAGTTAGGTTTGTTAACCCTGAGCAGACAGCCTCATTTGCCACTTCTTCATAAAAATGTGGGGAAAGTAGCTGCATATATCTTTCACAAGTTCAGTTTCAAGCTGCCTGACCTGTGTCTACTAGAAGCAGCTAGACAAGGCCTCCAAAATCTTAAAATACTCAACAATAAAAGACAAATTAAATAATAAAAAAATCAGCATTTGTACAATGTCACTCTATGGAGATAAAAACACACCTAACCTATTTTGTAATAACTCTAGCCTGAAATGTCACAACACTGCAGAGTACATGGCCCACACTTAACACAAGACTGACTTGGGAAGAAAACGCAGGAACGAGAAAACAATGGTAAACAGAATAAAGACAGCATATGCACTGTAACGAGGCTCAGGCCCAGCAAGCTGAGTTTTGCTTCCTACTGTAGTTTTCCATTTCAGCTTAAATGTTGCAGCAACACATTCGTAATTTAGCTTAGCTCACAGCTTAAGTGAACATCACAATGGAAAGCAATTTTGAAGTAGTTGTTCAAATGTTGCTTGCCATCCTAAATAACATCCAGGCCTCATGATAGTAAAAAAGCACTTTTAATTGTCAAGATAAGCTTAAAAAGGCAATGTAGTGGGCTGCATTAGCGTAGTGCTTACAAAGTCAAATATTTAATTTTTTACAAATGGGACAAAACCCACTGGGGGCTCCCAAATCTCACCTATGTGTGGAACACATTACAATTTTCTGTTAGTTAGATAGGGAAGTCAAAGCCACAGTTAAATTAAGTTATAATGGAGAAATGTGTTTAAAAAAAAATAAATAAATAAAAGTGTTACAGCCTACAGTCAAAGAACACATGATTCTGTTCAGCACTTACAATATCTCCGCTAAAATGTTTGTGTAATTATCCACAGCTTTAGGCGCTTTATAAAGTGGTGCTTCACATTAAATGACACTGTGCTTCGTTGTTTATATAATAGATGAACATTGCTGCGTTTACCTTCAGCTGCTTCTCCTTCTTCTTGCGCACCTCCTCCCACTCATTGACAATTCGCCCCCATAATATCCATGTGTCCTCCTCCAAGTGTGAAAGGTTGGAGGAGGCTGAGGAGCTTGACACCAGCGAGGAGCCACTGTTCCGCCGAGAGCCATTGACTGAACGCAGAGACTTACTGTCTGTCTCCAATAACCTGCAGTGCAAAACACAATCAGGAAAGATGAAATTGAAAAAAAAAAAACAGACAGAAATTAAACAAAGTAGAGACAGAACTCCAGAGCAAACAGTTCTGAGAAAAACAAGCATACATACATTTTCAACTTATTTGTAGAGGAGCTACCATTCTACCTTTGCTTTTAACTCCAAATATTGAACTCCTTTACAAGGTTTACACCAATCAGTCAACTGTAGGCCCCTCTGTGCCACCTAAACAGTGGTATGTAACATTGCTGTGAATGCACGGACACAAGGTTTCTCGATTTATGATCACTGTATATAATGAACGATGAATCTATTCCTCACATTGAGTAAAAAAACCAAGCGCTAAATGTAGTTTGTGAAGACTGCATATTGTTAATGAAAAATTTTTGGATATAAACAGATAACAGGAAAATAAAGATTGTTTGACTGTAACAGAGTGATTTGGATATTCACTATGTGAACGTTCAGGATTCCCAAACTATGCCCTACAAACGTCAAACACAACTTGCGAAAAAGTCACCAAGTTGGTTTATCAAAAATAAACAAAAAACAACAATATCATTCTGTGGAAATTAAGACTAACCTAATTTATTCGCAACAAATCTAGCCTGAAGTGTTTCAAAATTGAGAAGTATGTGACACAGTCGCTACATGGCTCAATATAGCAGGAGAACAAGTTACAGATTGGAAAAGTATGTTCGCTTTATATTTCTTATTTTGTGGGAGTCTGACCAGTCAGAGCTTGGTCTTTATAAACTGACTATATTAAATGAGGTGCTCTGATTAAGAAGAGTTCCTCAAAGTGTAAAAGCTCTGAAAAAGATTCCGTCCGTGGATCATTTAAGGCAAAAATACCAGCACTGATTCAAGGCCACACAGGCAAGTTGCACCTTGCACACAGGCAGGGTGTCTGCATATCTGTGGGAGACTGATCTGAGATCAGTTGCTCAAGTGGCAGAGTTATCCAGCACCCACAAGCTGACAGCACACACAAAAGCCAAGGAAACCTGATCTCGGAAAAAAAAGAGCCAAGGCCAGGCCTCTGGAGCCCCAGCGTGTGACGTCATGTTCAGCGCTCAGTGGCCAGGTCTGGTTACATCCACATTTGGGTCAGACATGGAGAACAGAGAGGAGACTTAGCAGAGGAAAAGAAGCCGAGAGATGAAGTTTAAGGGTGACTGAGCTGTAGTCGTTGTTACTACAATGTGTGACTGAATGTAATGTAGCATCTAACCACGACAGACTCTGGAATTACTGTGGAATCAGCTCGGTTTTTAGACCTATTCTTAAACCTAGGAAAACCTAGGAATAAGTATTTATCATAATCTATATATGGATGCAACTTTTAATTATAACTTAAAGAAGAAACAAAGCAGGGCATGGAACCAATGTGGACAAGTTGTAAGCTAAATTACAAGACACATGTTCAAACTTACATGGACTTATACCAACAATGCTGTTTCAGACATAAATGCATTCAGCAACGTTTATGAAACCATAATATCTAGTTGTGAAATGTCAAACACCAACATCCTGATCAATTAGACTGAGGCCATGTAAAGGGCCTATTTAAACTTACATTAGATTTGAACTGATGAATATGCCAAGAGATCAATTATGTTAACACTGTCAGAAGCCTTGTAGCGTATCCAAGCAACAACAAAAAAATATATGTAAATAATTCAAGACTGCAGTTAAGGTTAAGACTTCTCAAATCTTTAATCCTTCAAATTTTTAATCCTTCAAAATACTTTATTTAATAAATAAAACAGGATCAGAACACTAAAGCAAACATACTAAAACAAAACCTTACACTGGCGACCATCTTAAAACGATAGCACATGAATGTTGAATCACTGCTTACTCAGGTCTGACTGTAAAAGGTGCAGGTCAAATGCAGTAAGTGCATAAAAGTCAGCATTCTCTCCTACACCCCATCCTGACAGAGGTCCAAGTCAATAACTTTTAGTCTTTATGGTCATCAGTGTTAAGTTTCTTATGCTACACTTTCAGAACATATTTTACTACCTATAAGCATTTCTGGCCATTTCAGTCCAGAGCGCATTAAACAACTTAAAATAACTCCATAAGAACCGTGGCTGCCCGTCTGCAAATGATTCACTGCTAGTTAAACAAAGTACAACTTGAGTTTGTACAACCCAGGGTACAAACTAGGCTCTGCATGGCTAAGTCTCTTGCCCAGACAGAGTTGTAGTCTCAAAGTTTATCAACATCTCTACTTAGGTGACTTGGCCTGTTTGTCTGGATAAGAGGAAGCAAAACCATAAACAAACAAAACCAACAAGCCAAACCGATAAGAGCCAATTGCTGTTTAGAACTTCTGTTAGTACCTAACCTCACAAATAAGTTCTTACTGAATAACCCTGCAGGATCGCCAAAAACGAGTTCTTCAGGTGCTCACCAGTTGAAGTTCATGCTGCTGTCCTCATGTTGTCACTTTTGGGGATGAGTGAATGATAAATTAGCTGACTCTCTGTCAACCTCAGACAGAATGCATGTGTGTGTTTGTTAGTAAGGGAAAGAAAGACAGACACAGAAGCACACAGACTCTCTCTCAAATACTCACACACAGACGCTGACCTTATCTACAAAGTGAAAGGACCTTCAACCTGAGGGCCAAAAGTGCACACAGGGGTGTGCGTAAACACGAGAAAAGGAAAACATTTTGTTTTACCTGATTTAAATGTGTGCATCCCTTATACATGAAAAAATATAGTACATTTAATACAATTATAAATAAACGTAAGTAAAAAAAAAACAACAACAGTTATTTATGTAATATATTTATTCAACTTAATGTGTTTTTTTTTTTTGTTTTGCTGTTATGTGCTGTTCTACTTTGTGATTAAAAATGTATCAAAAAACAAAATCAAGAAAATATTCAATCTTTTTAATTACTTTTAATTGTGTTAGTCTGTTCTCCACATGTCCCTAATTCAGTAAGTAGCCCATATGGGGAACCAATGTATGTTGTTTGCTTGTGTTTGTTTTTTAGTGTGAATAAGTGCATATTTGTCTAACAGTGGTGTGTCACTTCAAAGACTGGTGCATAGCCCATCTTCCACCCTGCAGATACAATGAGGTGCCAGTTAAGTCACATGGGGAGAATCCAAGCAGTTAGCGCTGCATAGTTCTCCTGAGCAATTGGCCTACTTTCAGCAGTGAGACAGAGCGAGAGCTGGCGGGCGAGTGAGCAGTAGATACTCAGCGTGGGTGTTCTGCTCTCCACAACTAATTCACTGTAATCACAGATTCTGTGTTCTATCATCAAAGCATATCTGTAACACTGAAAGCACACTGGGAGAAACAGAGCTGAACACAAATGCTCTCTGTATAACACCATGCTCCAGTCCTGCTCTATCACTGAAGGAATGGGACAGGCTAACACCTCTCTTTAGGAAAATCACTGCACAACCAACATGGCAAAAATCAGAGAAGGCACTTTATCTTTTCTGATAGAAATGCAGAAAGTTTAAGGTCTGATATACACACCTTTTAATAGTTTTTTTTATTAAAAAACTAAGCAATTATCTGCCTTTTTAAATAAATTCATGTGCTTCATTTAGGATTGCCATTAAAAGCACCATTCTCAGACTGCTGAAAGAGTCTTCTACCACCACACATCAACCTCTACTACTGCACATGAAACGAGAAATTCCGAAATCCTTTTCGAAACAGAAGGTTACAAATCTTACACCACTTGAAATGCAAGAATTATAACTGTAGAACAATATGCTAGCTGCTCTAGAAAGGGTTTTATGGTGTCTACCAGTGGCTTCTGTGAAACTTTGAAACTGGAGAGTCCTACCATCTGTTTACACAATTAATGAATGGTGAGAGTCGGTTGCAGCAGGGAAATGCTAATGGTCACTTTAAAGCTTTACTGTCCAGTGAAAGTTAAAAACTTCATGATGGCTTGCCTGCTTTCACTACTTGCATTTTATTATTATTTCATTCACATTTTATTATTTAGGATTTGTTAAGCCTCAGGAGATTCTGTCAAGACAGACCTCTCCTCACTAGGCTATTAAGACCAGTTCTGACTGAGATGGACTGCCAGAATTTACTTGTGTCCCACAGCCCTCAAAACATTACAGAGTACAGCAGTCTGCAGTGAACTCTGCTAATTCTTGAGTCCAGTGGAGGTGTTTACTAGATACTGTATCAAACATTGCAGGCAGACTGCCACTTCATCCACTTGTTTCAAGTTGCTAAGCAGCAACAGCTGTGACTAATGCATAACTTCAGATAAGAGCAAGACTTCACGACTGCCAAAGCAGCCAAGGTGACCAGCAGGCCTGGACTGTGTGAGTCATAGGTGGTTCAGGATTTCCCCCACGCATGCTGTGTACTTTACAGGGATTTCAGCTCCACTTAGTCTTGTGTCGGTCAGATTAAGAGTGAAACCAGGTCTTTTAACCCACAGTGATAAAATAACGTTCCTAGATGGCCACAGCAGCAGACAACTTGATTTTGAAGTAATTCAGAACACTAAGCCCTGTACTGACAGGGAATTAGAGCAGTGTTGACACGAGTAATACTATTTCGTATTAATACTTTTAACCCTTGCATCTATATTTATTTTTCTATCTGTCTACTCATAGCGAATCGCTATAACCTGATCAACCTATATAGTTCCTACATATCACAGCTGTAATGAAAGGTCAATAAATCTCAGGTTAATTCTGCAGCTTCTTTAGTCTTATGCAAATGCATTAACTCTACCAGTCAATTGTTTCATTGATTTCCTAAGTGAAAATGAGTTCATATCCTTTACAAAGAACACACACATCGCGTTAACCCATTATTTACTTGACACAGACTATTTTTTATTGTGCATTAAAGCGTTTTTTTTTAAAATCCCTTTATTTTGAAAAGTTCATTGCATTTTTGTGCTTGTGTGCCCTCTTAGCACACAACGCTAAGGGTCTAAGGGAACTTTAATGACAATTACACGGTCTTTATTAATTTCAGTTATATTTCCTTATTCCATCCTGACAGGAACACACTAAACTGTTTAAAAGTATTTCAAGCCTAAATATACAGTAGTACAGTACTAATATTTATAGCTGATTTTTCAGTTTATTGGTCAGTGCAGCTACTGCAGACAAAGCTAAGGGCCCGGAGAGTTCCTTGAGCCGTAATGTTTGAAGCGGTGCAGCATTTAATAGGCAGAGACTCGGCTGGAGTCTGGGTGATGGGGCTTTGTTAGCCACAGACAGCCCACAGTAGGGTTTGCACTGTATCAAAAGGACACAGCTGCAGCTGCGGCCGCCTGGGCGGAGGTCGGGGTCAGAGGGTACATGGTCTGAACGTCACGCTTGCCATCAGTTTCATTAGGGGGGGAAGAAGATCAAAGGTCAAATCAAGTCACCACTCATGAAATACAATGCAACACAGACAAAATACAACCAAAACCAGAAAACTCATTTGAATGCAGTCCCTATAAAACTCCACACCAACATTTCTCCTGTTCTCTGTCTCTCTGAAATTACAGGAAAATAAACTCACAGCTTTCAAAAACAACTTCAGCATTTCTGAATGGCTACTGTTTCCCCATGAATTGATTTATTTGTTGCAGTTTACCACAATATCTGACACTGACCACCACAATATCAACACAGACCACCCCACCACCAAGATCACTGGATAACTCCAGATTTATTGCCCCACAGGCCTTTTTGTCCAACATCTAGCCACCCATTCTACATTTTTTTAATCCTGCCCCTTCCATAAAACTTGTTGATCGCAACTCCCCTCACCAACGCCACCCCACCCCCGACCACTCGACAATCAGTAGGATACAGCTGGATTGTTGAGATAGCATGTTGTACACAGCAGGGCTAGTTAATATCAGGTCCTCATGATGTCAGACTTTGGGCTGTGTAGGAGAAGACACTGTACTCTAGGCCCTTCTGAGTGGTGCATGTTCCATGCGAATAGAGACAGTTTATTGCCATCTTTTGCCAATATGTGCATGAAGTGCAACAATGTTAGTATCCTTGACTACTCTCTTCTGGTTCTCATGCTGTACTGAAACCTGTGTGATTCTTCATGTTGAAAGTAGTAATCACAAGTAATGTATTATAGTAACTGTTATAAATATATGTAAGTGAGCTGTTTGCAGCAGATTAAGCATGTTGATTATGGAGTATAAGAGCTAAAAACAAAGCAAATGAGTTGTGTTGTGTCTGTTGAAAATTTGAATACTAGCTGCATAAGAAACATTTTTAAGCTCATGTTAAAATAATGTGAAATCTTTATAAACTGCAAAGTACAAATATTCATTCTCAACAATCTTGAAATAAATGAAGTACTGAACAGTAAAACAACAAAGCATGTGTGATTTACTACATCAGCGTAGTGCACAATCTTATATGACTAGCATGCTAACCACATATAGCAGTTGCTAAAAACTGTCTTTTAAAACATTAATCTCTTAAATTTGAAGAAAAGAAAAAAAAAAAAGTGATACTTGACCAAGATAAAGTTTGAAGTATGTAATAAAGTGTAAGGAAGTTGTCAAGAATATGTAGCAGCATGATTTGCTTAAAAATTACAGGGAATTTTTGATAATTACATTTATTAATTTAGATATCAAGCAGGAAAATTACTTGTTTTTTATTTACCCAATTTGTGTTCAAAGTTACAATTGTGCTTAATGGGTACTTGAGCTTAATAGGGGTGTTTACCCTAGTATTCAGGACACTCCTAAAGCAGTTGTCTTGTTTGCATGTTAGTTAAAGTAACAGGTGTCCAGTGTTTTTGCATATCACATTAGTTTCCATTTTTCTACATTTGAACATTCAAATACAGAGTTTCATATCTAACAGTCCTGACAAACACTCCTACACACCGCAGCATCACACATTCTGCGCTGTTAACCCAACACTTTCACACTTTCAGTTCCATATCAAAGGCCACATATTTCGAACAGTAGGTCCCTGACTAGAGTTCATTTAGAGTGTTAAAATACTGGAATTTAAAACAGTTAAATGAATGTCATTTACTATTATCGTTCTTTACACCCAGTTCCAAATTATTACGTAAATGATATTTTCCTCATTTGCCTAAATAACTGATGTAAACAACAGTCAGCATAATTCTCATGTTATCAAGTATTGAGTACAATTCAAATTTTATTGAACAAACCTCCTAATGATAACAGCATTTTTTTTTAAATAAAAGACTTACAATGAACTGTTCCAAATTATTACGTACGGTAAGTTTCAAAACACTTTATAGGTTGTAAAGAACTGAAAATTGTCATTTGCTGTTTTGCAGCATATTCACTGAAATCAAAAGCTATTTCAATCAAACTTTTAACAACATTTTAACTTTTTAAACGTTTTAACAGGTCACATTACATTTTGACATAGGACCCCTTATTTGATAGCAGCTTCAAAAGTCTTGCATCCAATGAACGTGAATTTTTGGACAGTTTCTGCTTGAACTTGTTTACACGATGTCAGAAAGAGCCTCCCAGAGCTGCTGTTTGGATGTCAACTGCCTGCCACTCTCATAGATCTTTCGCTTGAGGATGCTCCAAAGGTTCTCAATAGGATTGAGGTCAGGGGAGGATGGAGGCCACACCATGACTTTCTCTCCTTTTATTCCCATCGCAGCCATTGATGCAGAGGTATTCGTTGCAGAATGAGGTGGTGTATTATCATGCATGAACATGACTTTATTACGGAAAGCATAGTTCTTCCTTCTGTACCAGGGAAGAAAGTAGTCATTGAGAAACTCCACATACTTTGCAGAGGTCATCTTTACACCTTAAATGTGCCGACCAGCTCTCTTCCCATGATTCCAGCCCAAAACATGACTCCACCACCTCCTTGCTGACGTTGGTTAGTGGTGGCCGAATAGAAGGTTTATGCACAGTTGCAAGACTCTGGAGGACTCTACACCTTGAGGTCCGTGGGACTCCTGAGGCACCAGCAGCTTCAAATATCTGTTTGCTGCTCTATAATGGCATTTCAGCAGCTGCTCTCTTGATCCAATGCATGGATCTGGCAGAAATCTTCCTCAATGTGCCTTTATCTGCACAAACCCATCCCAGCCACAAATCTCTTGATAGTGCGATGATCACGCTTAAGTTTTTGTGAAATATCTAATGTTTTCATACCTAGTCCAAGCATTTAACTATTTCACAATTTTCGGCAGCAGAGAGATCCTTTTTCTTCCTCATACTGGTTGCTAATTGTGGTCTGCTTAATAAAGCAGTAAACTAAAATTTATTTCAGTGATCCAAAGAGCCCTGAGACAGAAGGCCATCCATGAGTTTAAGTGAAAACCAAAAATCGAATCTTTGTGACACTTAGGCCTCGTTCACACGGACGTTTGAAATGAACGCGCTCTGAACGCCATAGGCGTTTTTGTGGCGTTTGATAGCG
>JBBPCW010000106.1:8718063-8730156 GCA_037974425.1 Phenacogrammus interruptus
AGGTTCAAAGACTCGTTCTCGCCCCCTACAGTGCAATTCAGCTAGGTATACATCCGCGCTAAAATATCAAGGTGAAAGTTGACCCAGCTCCCAACCCGACTTTGTGAATAGATTAACGGTGATGTTTTTTTTATCGCCCGATAAGAGTCTCAGGTTAACGCAGCGTGTTAACGCCGATAACGGCCCACCAGTGCTCCAGTTTAAGAACTATACAAACCACCAAGCAAGATGACCACATTTTCATAATTAGAGACATATCCATTAGTCACAGAAACGTGATAATATTCACTTTTATGCTAAAGGGGACTCAGTGAAATATGTTTAAGCATTTGCATGAAATATTAAACCTGTATCACTGCATTAAAAATTATAGCACGAAATTTCATTCAATTTTCCACATACTTCACGTGTAGTTGATCAACCAATTCAATTTTATGTTGTATCTACAAAATGAATGTTTCTATAGGCCCCCAAATAGCCCAAATTATCACTACAGCTTCTTATAAGCTGCTTAAACCACATCCAGATCTTTAGTAAGATGTGATGTAATTTAAGCCTGCTTTGTGAATACCAGTTCTGGTGTATAAAATAGTCGCCTGTGTAGGGAAATTGTTCTTATTTTTAAAGTTTACAGTAAGTCACACTGTGTCCCTGTCAGGCCTGTAGTCCCAAGTTAGAGGCCTGTAGACCAGTGCAGATAGACCTGCTGGTTCCATTAGAAGAGTCACTAGGCTTTTTAGAAAAGCGTTTAAAGCCCCTAGTAGTCAGCCCAGGGCCTGTAGCATGTACCCCAGGGCCTGCAGCATGTAGCCCGGAGCTAACAGACCTTCTATGCCCATTAGAGGAGCCATTAGGCTCTTTAGCCGAGCCTTTAAAGCCGCTAATCATGTTAGCCCCATGTAGTGAAGACTCAGAGGCCCTAGAGAAGGATAGTGAAAATCGTGAATGTGAACAGCATGAAATTCCACCTCTGCATTTAACCCATTCACCAAATGAAGCAGTGGGCAGCCAGGAACACGTGCCTGGGGAGCAGAGTGTGGGGACGGTACCTTGCTCAGGGTAGCTCAGAGGTGCCTAGCGGACTTGGGAATCAAACCCACGACTGTTTGATTGCAGGGTGAACACCCTAACTACTAGCAGAGGCCCTGAGGCCCTAGAGAGGGATAGCCGAGGCCCTGATGCTCTAGAGAAGGATAGCCGAGGCCCTGAGGCCCTAGAGGGGGATAGCCGGGGCTGAGAGGCCCAGGAAGGGCTTAGCTGAGGCTTAGAGATCCAGGGAGGGCTTAGCCATAGCTCAGAGGCCGAAAAGAGCCAGTAACCCCACCAGTGGGAGGGGGCCTTCCCCTGAATTTTTTTTTTGGGGGGGGGGGTACCGGGGTCTTGGAAGGCTCCAGTCTACGAAGACGGCTCCACCCTCAAGAACAGCAAGGGGCTTTCAGAGTGCTCCGGTGGAGACAGTGGAGAGAGCTCCCAGTAGGATCTCGGACAAGGACAGAGAGGGGTTCCCCCCTGAGGGGCTCCGTGGAGGTGGCTTTGCCCACGCGGACAGTGAGGAGCTCTCATTATGGGGCTCCGCCCTGGAGAACAGGGAGGAGCTCCTGGTAAGGGGCTCCAACCCCAAGGACAGTGAAGGCTCAGTCACAGAGGACAATGGGGCCTTCACGTAGGGGGCTCCACCCCCGAAAAGAGGAAGGGCTCCCAAGGGGAGCGTCCCGTGAGACCCACCCGGACTGCCCTTTGCCACGGTGCCATTCAGTGAGATGCGGATAGATGGGGCTCACAGGTCGTTTCCGTTTGCCACCACCTACCCCTCCAACGCCCTTTGGATGTTGTGGGGCTTTGTTCATGCCCCGGTGGGGTGTTCTAGGAGGGGGGTACTGTCAGGGCTGGGGACTGTAATGATAGGAGGCCACTGCAGGCCGTCCTTTTTCTGTTTTTGTTTTTGGGATTTTGTTTGAGAAACTTTTATTGTGAAAGTTGACTGTTGGGTGGTTGATGGTTACAGCTGTATTTGGTTTCTGTTAAGTGCTTGTATTTAGTTATTGGTAGTTAGGTTTTAGTTTATGAGTGTTTAAGGGGTTTGTGTTACGGGGTCAGTGCTGGGCCACTGTAAAACTACCAAAGAGTGAAGTCTATGTTTCTCCTATTATCCTTGAGTTAAAACTGTAGTACTGTGTATGACACTTGACTCAGTTTTGGTTTTGAAAATAAAAGACAATATGCAACACTTCGACTACTCCTGGTGTGTGTGTGCCTGCAACCGGTGTCAGGAGAAGGAAGGGAGACATGACAGACAGGTAAATCGAAGTGTGTGCCACCTTAATGAAGAGCTGATTGTGGTTGGAGCAGGTTGAGAGATAAATTACAGATTCACAACTATTTGTTGTTAGCAACGTTACTCTTACAGTCGCAGTTCTACACTTTTGGTCACATTTGGCTGATAGACAACATCTGGGGTGTGTGGAAAATAATGATTAATTTGATTTACAACTAAACCACTCCAGCAAAGCACAATATCAATAGTAGGGTTTTGCAGTGTAAAAATTATTCATAGTACTTAGTACTACAATAGAACAGAACAGAATAGAATAGAATAAAATAGAATAAAATATACTTAAAATGCAGTATATTTAAAACACAATAGTGTCCTAACAGTAGTGATCTAATAACTTTAATAAAAGATGTTAATCTAGGACTGTTTTTGGGGCCATTAGCAGCTTTCGAGGACCCCAGGCATGAGGTCCATGTCTAACCTATTTTAATCATACTGTCAGCAAGAATGAAACAATAATGTTTATTTAATTCATTTTGATTAAGACACAAGGGCTTACCGTGTGGCGGCACGGTGGCGCAGTGGTTAGCGCTGTTGCCTCACAGCGAGAAGGTCCTGGGTTCGAGTCCCGGGTTGGGCGCAGGGTCTTTCTGTGTGGGTTGTTCTCCCCGTGACCGCGTGGGTTTCCTCCCACCACCAAAAACATGCGTGCTTTGGGGAATAGGTGAATTGAGCACTCTAAATTGCCCGTGAGTGTGAATGGTTGTCTGTCTCTATATGTGGCCCTGTGACATGCTGGCGACTGTCCAGGGTGTACCCCGCCTTCACCCATTGCAGCTGGGATAGGCTCCAGTCCCCACCGACCCTGAATGCAGGAATAAGGGGTAGATAATGGATGGATGGATGGAAATGGATGGCTTACTAGGCTTTTAAACAAATCTGATTAAATACTAGTAGTACTAACAACAACAGCAACAACAACAACAACAACAATAATAATAATAGACAAACTCGGGTCCTATTTACACTGCTTATAGTTAAAATGTTCTTAAAGCAAACAACTTCATCTGTAAATAGTTAATGTACTTTTTGTCACGATTGGCCGATCTTGGGCAAGTTAATTATATTCAAGCATAACATTAGACATAAAGGTATCAAGTGACATGTTGTAGAAATTCTAACTCAGTGAAACAAGGTGTGAAAATGATTATGTAACTGCAAGGAACAGTGTGTGTGCAGATGCCTGTAAGAGAGATGGCATCAGGGGTGTTGTCCTGCAGGACGGGGGCGCTGTAGTTCTCTCTTTGAGAGCAGATGGAGCACTTTGTATTCATGCCAGGATAAAGTCTCTGCTGAGGAAAGTGTCGTGACTGTGGCTGAACTGGAGGAAAATATGCCTGCTTCATTCAGCTACCATCCCCATTTACTGACAGCCCACAAAATAAAGGTCAACAATATCTGAAAAATAGCCACTGTAGTCTTTTCTGAATGTAAAGTTAATAAGATCCTAGACCCTCAATCATTGCTCGCCTCCATGATAAATGTTAAAGTTTAAGTACCACTCATCTGTAGCATGCAGTTCATTGTCATCCTTTTAATTTGTTTCCCTCGACTAAGCAAAAGAACAGAAAACCCCATTTTATAAGAAAAGTTAATGGCCAGGTGCTGAAACATCTTCCCATTGACTTCTATTGCTAATATGGTTTGAGTGGACAGATTAGCATTACAAGGACATTCATTTATATAATAATTGATCACATGTTTGTAGACATGAGAGATTAAATGTTTATTTCAGCCTGCTACTCTGTCAGAAAACCTTTAAGAATGAAGAAAAATAGGAGCAATTGTTAAAATGTAATTTTTTTGACCATTCATATTAGCACATTGATTATTAAACTGTCAAATAATGTATAGGGCAGTTGGTGTTTTAAATTATCTAATAAAATGTAAACCATTGGAAATTCTTTTTTTCTGACAACAATGTCACATAGTCCAGGCTCATGCATGCTTCATATCTTACTGTTCTAGGTGCTTGATGTTCACATAAGACTCTTACTCTGATTCTGAGTGCACTCTGGTGATAATAAAGATAAAAGCGGCTGTGCTTTCAGATGATTCGTTTAAATGGCAGTTGATGATAGACGCACACACCTCACAAATGCACAAAATAAATAGCTCAGGGATGTGAAACTGCAGGCGTCCTTTCCTGCCATTATCTGGCAGAACGGTCTATGAGCCGTGCATGAAAAATGAGAGAGGCATAACAAAACGAGACAAGGCGTTTCTTTCCCTAGTAGCCACTATGAAAGCTTCCAAGCATTTTCAAATGAACTCCATTCAGTTTAGCCCAACTGAGAGAACGCAGTCAGAGATTAATATACTGTCTCGTAAAAAGCACAACGCTTATATGATACTATTTGTGTGTCTCGTCATATTCTTCTTTATCATTTAAAGTGTCAGTAACAACGTGGACTCTGTTCGGGGTCAGCGTGGAAGAACTGAGAGTGAGGGCGAAAGAGCAAATGAGAGAAAGTGGGAGTGGTCTAGCAGCACTTGCACTTTGGCACAAATGAATGCCTTGTGCTGCCCTTGAAATACACTGGCACGGTCAGCCACGGTCAGGTGTGGTAGTAAAGGCACAGAGCCAATTCACATGTCCTTCGGGCCCTCATCAGCACACCCTCAGGCTCTCTATGGCATGTGTACACGTATGTACACTCATTAAGATTCATGCCTGTTTACACCATCAAGTCTGTGTTTATAGTATACATGAGATTTCCAACAGAATTTGACTTTTACCGTGGAAGGGCATGGGGCCCATTCACAGCATTTCAGTGGAGTGGAAAATCCACTAAGTTCTCAGAAAGAAGAGAGATAACTCTCCTACTGCAGCTACATTTACTATGATGGACAGCGGATTAGCAGAGAAAGTATTTGGCACACAATGGCCTAACACTCAAACAAAAGCTATCCTTTTTCTTATCGCGAAGAAGCCTCCATATGTCCAAGGCTTGAAAAGTGCTCCAGAAGGAGGCTGGTTTACATTTCTTACACTTCTGTAAGGTCTGTAAGTGTTCATCTGTTTATCTGTACTCTTCCACTGTTATGTCTGTTCTGTATCTACACAATAATAAAAGCAGTTATAGAGATCTATCAGCAGGGGGCACACTATTGTTCACTCACAACGACTTTCTTGCCACTGGAGGACATTGCATTGGCTTGCAGTTCATTCCAAATTTTAAAGTATAGCAATGTCAACCTGGAGCAAACCGCAATTGGATGTTTCTTTGTTGGCCGTGCTGCTGAGTCAGGCAGTAAATAAAAGGCACATGACATCTTTAACTTCCACTGGAATATACTGGTTCATTATAGTCTGTCTACATAAACTCTGCGGTTCCTGGAATAGACTGTCTCAGCAGAGCCCTGATACACTGAGCCAATATGTATGATACTCCTGTATATAACTGTACATCAACATATGGGACAGCAAGGCAGACTGTATGGACATAAGCATGTTGAAACCTGCCCATTACACATTTATGAGCTCATTGGACGTCCTATTCCAAAACCATGGCTATTAAAATAAAGTTTCATATCTTTTTGCATGTATAACAGCCTCCAGTCATCTGGTAAGGCTTTCCACAAGTGTGTCTGTGGGAATATATGCCTATTCAGCCAAAAACGCATTTGTGAGGTCAGGCACTGATGCTGGACAAGTAGGTCTGCCTCACAATCAATGTTCCAATTTAACCCAAAAGGCATTCAGTTGGATCGATGTCAGGCAGCTCAAGTTCCTACACATCATACACATCAAACCAAGTTTTTAAAGACTTGCTTTCTGCACATGAGCAGAGACATGCTGGAGCAGGACAGAGCCTTCCTCCAACAGCAGCAACAAAGTTAGTAGTGTATAATTGTTTACATTTCTTTTTATGCTCTAGAATAAACATTACCTTTCATTGAATATGAGGGGGCAAACCCAAACCCTGAAAAGCCCCAGCACATTTCCCCTCCTACACCAAACTTCATTGTCCTCCAAGCCCAGACTGAGCCATCCATCAGTAAATATAGGCCTACATTCAACAAAGCAAGATGTTTTGGTGAAAAAACATGCATAAAAATACCTTTTTTTTGTGTAAGCCCGAAATATGCCCCCAAATATATATGCACCCAAAACTTTAATTTCATTTAAAACTCAGTTTAATGCATTACCCTTAAAGAAAATGTTAAGGTAAACCTAAATGCGCCTTTGTTCATTTAAATTCCCCCTTGAGATATGCAACACAAAAGGTTGCAGGACAAAAGTATTGGGACATGAGGCAAGGTGAATGGCTTTCGGAGAATAAAACCTGATCTACTGGGGCTAAAAATTCAAATGAGGGCTCGTTGGAAAAGTCTCCTGGAAACAGTGGAGTTTGAAGTTTCTGAAAGCTTTCCCCGCCAAGATATGCAACTTGGAAGGTTGCGGGACAAAAGTATTGGGACACTACAAAGAGGTGAACGGGTCCCCTTGTGTGAAAACATCCAGAAAAAAATTCTTTACTGGCACAAAAAAAAAAACAAATAAGGCAGAGGATATCTGCAGTTTCCGCATTATTGTGGGGAAACTATGAGTTCGGTTTTCAAAAAAATCCATGTGTGACTGAATCCGTGACTCCTGATCCACGTAAAACTGGGGGTTTGCTGTAATGTGTGATCCAAAACTATCATCTAACATCAGTAACTAACTCACTAGTGCTCTTGTGGTTGGATGCAATCGAGCCCTCTCTGAGCCCTCTCTCAAGAACAGGGGCAAACTCCCCATTAACACCCAAGATTTGTCTGCAAACCTTTTGCGTGCAAATTCAAATATAAATAAATTGTGCTGATGTATATAAATCCTGAAAATACATCTGATACCACTAAAAATTTAGGCATCTTTGAAAACTGTTACTACTATGAAGATTTTATAAGTCATCAGTATAAAAAATAGATTTAATCATTTTTGTGTGTGTGAGTGTTGACTCCTCTGATTGTCTCCTCTGATTGTTCACAAATGTTGAACTCTTCAGAGAGAGAGAGAGAGAGAGAGAGAGAGAGAGAGAGAGAGAGAGATTACCTAATCTTTCATGTGCTACTATATAGAGCTGACTCTAAGTCTTGTCTAACTGCCGACAAGCAAGTGCAGTTTTCCATTAGATATCAATGACGAAGAGAGAGTGAGTGTGCCTGCCTACGTCACATGCACTCACTCACACACACATGCACACACACTCACACAAATATGCATGCAATCAAAAAACCTATCCATGTGATGATTGTTCATTCTCAATGGGCAGATACAATATTATGTGCAAAATAGAATGCAGCAGTGTGTGAGTGATTGTAGGTGCTGGTCTGGCATGGCACACAACATGCACTTGATACTATAAGTTGCACTACATGCACTATAAGTTGTACAAAAAGACTCACAATGTGCTATTCAGCATTAGCCGACGATGCTAACTGGCTGTAATATTTATTATTTGCAAACACTGAAGAACTTATGTTCCTTATGTGCAGACAATGGGAATTAAATTAGATTATTTGCAGACACTGAACATTTTATTTTAATTTTATCTTCTGTTTATGCCTGTAAAATGTGTCTAGCGTAGCACAGCATAACATAGCCTAATTTCCAGAAATGAGGGTGTAAGTGATCACCGGAGCAGGACAGCACTTAATGCGTATCCCTGATCAGTTGTATAAACACTGAATGTGTGTATGTATATGCTAAGTGTGTACATAGATCACATGTGTGGTAGAGTGCATGAACTCCACTCCACTCTTACACACACAAACACACACACACACACACACACACACACACACACACACACACACACACACACACACACACATAAACACGTGAAATTATCCACCCACATGCACTGTTCTGGTCACAACCATTCCTTCTCCAAAGACAGACAGATTGGCAGGTTTCCATTTCCGTCTCTGGATCTTAGAGGACGGAGAAGAAGTGTGAGGTCATACAGTACAAACAAATCTGGTTTAACTGCTTTTAGATAATGCCATCAGACCATTTCAGAAATAGTAGATAAGAAAAATGATGTCCAGTGCCTCCCAGAACATCAGCCAAGACATGACTGCTGTTTGAAATTTGCTTCTTTAGTTTACTCTAGGGCTAAGAGGTTAATGTAGCTGACTTGTAGGTAGAAAGTTCATAACTCATTAATCAGCTTTGGCAGACTGCATACATACACCAATCAGAGAGAACATTAAAAACACTGACAGGTTAAGCAGATAAGATTACACTGAATTAGTTCCTGTCAAGGTTTCAAGATTCAAGATTCAATATTCAAGGTGAAGAATACATTAGAAAGCAAGTGAGCTGGAAATTCTTGAAATTCATGCCTTGGAAGCAGGAAAAATGTTGAGCATCTCAAAGGCAGAGTTCCAGCTGTGCAGTGGTTAGTACCTACCAAAATGCTCCGGAGAATTGGCACAATCAGAGAACAGGCACCAGAGTCATGGGTGCCCAAGGCTCATTGATGCTTGTGGGCAGCTTTCCTGTCCAGCTCCATCCCACAAAAGAGCAGCTGTAGCACAGATTGCAGAAAAAGATAATGCTGACTATGATATAAAGTATCAGAACACACAATATATCACGGCTTGTTATGCATGCTGATCCCTGTAATCCACCAAAAGTGCCATGTACCACGATGCAATGGAAAAAGTTACATTTTCCTTTACAGCATGTGGATGGCCATGTGTATGTGTGTCACTTACCTGGTTAAATAATGGTATCAAGATAGACCATGGAGAAGACAATCCAGGGGAGGTAGTGTGATACTCTGGGCAATCTTCTGCTGTGTCCTTGTATTCACATCATCATATTCATATGATAATGGACACTCATCACTGACTTAAGCATTATGGCAAATGAAGTGAGCCCATTTCAAGCATGTGTGGGATCTGCTGGACAAACTAATTCAAGTAATGGACATCACACCTCACTACTCACAGAACTTAAAATTGCTTTGGATGAATATGTATGCCACATTAATGTAATGTAGTCCACTGTAAAGGATCTGCTGCTAACATCTTGGTGCCAAATACCACATAGTGCTGTTTTGGTGAGTCTGATGTTATGGGTGATCAATGTACATCACACATTCTGTCCAATTATTAAGTAATCTTAAGTACACTTATTTATGTGATTTCTGATTCTGTATGACTCATTTCAAGCTTCAAAATTCAGGCCACTGTTTTTAGCTATCTTATATATAAATTGTTTTGTCTGTGTCTTGTGGGGTAGCTTCCTCAATGCGTCTACTGAAATGACTCTGTCCATCATAGCTCACTGCAGCCATAGGTATTCTATAACGACTAAACTCCTTGGGCTTTAACTGAATTCCGCACTGTTCTTATCAGGCCAGACACAGTAGCTCTGGTTTGAACACAGATGGATGAGAAATGTCTATCCAGTTGACATTTTATTAATATGGTGACTCGCAGGTCAGGAGGTCAAGAGGGATTGTGAAATTGCAAGTACTGTGCAAGAATAAAGTTCCAGAGTTTACCAAGAGAAGAAAATCAAGCTGGAGAGTCTGGAGGAGGCCTTGTCCTGGAGAGAACAGGATGTGCCACAAGGTGACATTGTGTCCCACTGGAAAAATTCCTGGGCCACCAGGAGTTTATGAGCATGTGAATGACCTTGAAACAGGAGAGGAGTTCCTGGAAGCACCTTCTTGTAATTCAGCTAAGCTGAAGCCTTAATAAGGTTCTAATAATTAACAGAAAATGCATGTTTCGGACTGTTCAACTGCCATTAGCTGTGCATTCAAATACCATGAATTAAATACTGAATGAGGGCTACTGATAGCGTAGTCACTTCAGTACAAAACTGTTAAACTGTGTGAGACTGGTATAGTCCCCCGTAGGTTACTTGGTCAGAGCTGAGTCAGGCTGCAGTAAGTCTGTGACAGCTGGTGTAAAAACAGGAATGGCTTCAGCGTGAAAGCCTGCTGGGAAACGAGACGGTCACTTTCCGTGGGCCCGTACCCACAGCACAAGATTAGTAACACCCTGATACCCCTCCCCCACACGCAAACTCCTCCATTACGCAATCAAGTCATGAACTCTCAGCTATTAGCCTGGCCTGGCTAGAGCAGTGCAGCACTCATAAAAAGGTGTGGGATCAAAGTACTGCCATGTTTCCATCAGATTTTCTCCATAAGTCTCTCTCATTGACAACGCTGCCCTTGGAAGGGGAATGGCTTCTAAAAACTGCCAATTTGATGATCATGTGACTAAATACTACATTTCAGCACATTGCACAGCATTATTCAATAATGAATCAAATGATTCCCTCAATGCTATTAATAATTTGGTAACTACTATGAACCTAATTAGAGTGAGGAATTGAAGCGTGGTAAATGTAAATATTTAATATGAGTGACAGGATTCCACTGTTGCTCCATCGGCAGTTGCTAAAGAGCTTCTGCTTTTGACAAGAAATGACGGAATGGTTAAATAAGGCTTGGAGAGATTAGCATGCTGCTGCCCATGGAATTATTCAGCATTCAGCATTGCAGGTTATAAAACTGTGATTTATCCTGTTTGGTCTAATCAGCCATGAAGGTGCCGCAGCACAATACAGTAATAATGAGACCTTTGTTAGCTCGCTGTCTCATCACATAGAGGGCGAAAAAACAGGAGGTAGTGGCTCATCTTATAACTATGGGCCTCTCTGTTTCCGAGAACACTCACGCTCCCTCTCAGACCAGCACACTAGCTGTGACCTTAAGCTGACATTGCTGGGAAAGAAGTGATAGACGGCTCTCAGAGAATCGGCAAAAACAATGCACTTGACTCATTCGCTTGGAAACCTGCCTAATCACATGCAAATCACACAGGGCTTGCTATCACGTTTAAATATCTTTGTCCATAGGAGCCCACGCAAAGGAGGCACTGTTGCATAATTCAGATCCTTTAACAGAGGTTTGCTCACTCCCACATAAAGACAGCACATTGTATATAATTCTTTTTATTTTTGCCTATAAATCTTTTTTGTGTTAAAAGACGGCCAATTCAAAGCGCACCTTAAATTGCCAGCATGTTTCTTAGTATTCCCATAAGTCATAACACTTCCCAGGAAATGCTTTCAGAAGGACAATGGCCTGCAACACTGCTTGTTCTCAGAAACACGTTCTGAGTGCTATCATAAAAGCTAGTATCTAGTATCGACTGACAAAAGAAAATGGCATTTTTATTAGAAGTGTTTCAAAGAGAAAGACAGATACTAAAGGAAGAAAGACTAAATAATAGAAGAATGTTTAAGGCAGAGGATGGATATCAGTGCACTGGTGTTTCTCCCTTGAGGTTTAACCTTGAAATGAAGGCCTAAATGTCCGTACTGTTGACTGTACGCATGCATGGGTGTTCTTGTCATTTGTAGACATGATGAAAAGTTGCTGACAGCTTGAAACTTATTAGCTTAGCTAGCGGAGATTCTGCCCTCCACTTTGCCGGACCAGTGGCCCTACCCGCTACAGAAAGGAACACAAGACAGAGGACAAGGAACAATAGTGAGTACGAGGAGGAGGGAGGACAGGAAAGAGGGAAGGAACAGAGACAGAGGAGGGAGAGGAAAGGGTATAAGAGACTGGGGCATTGGTAAGGTCACCACAATTTGGATTCCTTTGGAGTAACATAACGCCGCTGCAGGCAGAGGCTTTTGTAAACACAAGCCATTCATCTATATATCTCTCTATCTATCTATCTATCTATCTATCTATCTATCTATCTATCTATCTATCTATCTATCTATCTATCTATCT
>JBBPCW010000106.1:8765972-8782137 GCA_037974425.1 Phenacogrammus interruptus
TATATATATATACACTTGTATTAATAAATCTATAAAGGTTGATGTAAGTTTAGGTCATAAATGGCTTGTAGATTGGTAATGTAGCCTTATGAATGCAGGCCTTCAGTAAATTCATATGTGTAATACAGCGTGTACATACTATGAAGAAGCATGTACATACTGTACACATACACTAAACTCTGCTTAGTGACTAGATGATATAATTATTATTCTCTCACGTTTGTTTTTTCTCTTCACCAAGGCATGCTTACACCATACAGTAATCATATGTCTCTGCTGGCAGAAGCACTCCACACATGTGTGAATGAGTGTGGCTCACGCTCTCATAAATAGTACACATGCAGAGAAAGCTGGTGGTGTTTTCCCCTTCTGAAGCGTGGCACACATTCTCCTGCCTCTGTCCTCATCCCTGTGACCCAAATACAGCACCCTCCATTCAGCTGCTTACACTTCCTCAGCCCAGTCCCTAGAGAAAACTTGCACTGCTTCACACACAGTGGTAAAACAGCAGAGAAACTGCAAAGTTATTCATTCTGCAATCTATGATTTACTCCCAGATTGCCTTTATTTCTGTCTTACTTATGCAGGGATGGAACAGAATGTGCTGGTTGCATGGGTGCAGTAGCATGAGGACTGTAAGTGTTATACCTTGAATAAACAAGACATGGATAATCCACACCCTCCTGAGTAAACAAGAAACAGAGCTATTCTAGTTGGCTTATCAGAGGAAATACAATATTTAGCCAAGCCACTTAAACCCAATCTTTCCAATTTACATTGGATGAAAGCAAAATGTTGGTTAAAACTATATTTAGATTATCATTAAACTCATGGTTTTGAAAAAAAAAAAAAAATCTTAGATCAGCTACAAGTTATAACTCAGCCTCACTGGTCTCTGAACTTGAGTCAAAGATTTTGGCTACAACCATGAAACAACAAAAAAGTCATATCTGTAAATCAAGACTCTCAGCATTCCTTAAAATCTTCTGGAGATTCTGAGGGCTAGTTTGGTTTATGTTGGGCAAGATGAAGCGAGTAAAAAAACACTATAAGCTGTAATCACACCATTTTTCAAACCACTGACCAGCTTCATCTCACATGTCCTCAATAAAGACAAACTATAACATCTGAGAACCTAAAACGTGTCGTAGACTGTTTAACTGTTTAACTTTATCATCAAGAAACTCCTGTTTTGGGCCAACAGACTTTATATATTTGTGTCTTGAAATACAGCAGCCTCTGGCTAAACAGTCTAGTTGCCCCTGAGATCTCTACTGCTTACTGTAATAGAGCTTCTCAAAAGGTCACCATACCTAATAGTCCCTTTAAAAGAACTCCCTTTGCAAGAGGGCAGCCAACTCATTACAGCAATGCATCATGGTTCTTGGAGGAGCTGCATGGAGGCGGTAGGACATCACAGTAAGCCTCGCTGACAGGTGGATAATGGGAAAGAGGACCATGATGATGGGAGGGAAACAGTGAAAGTAATCATGCCTCGTAGAGTCTGATATGACTGTAATACACCTTTCTCTCTGTCCATTAACTTCAGCCTTAATCTGCTGCCTGTTTAGTTTTAGCTTTATGCAGCAAACTTCAATTAACTCCAAAGTCATAGTCTAAAGAATTGAGTATAGGCTTTCTGCAACAACTACAAATATTCTTAGCAATCAAATAGCAATCACTGCACTGGCACTATGTCCCCCTCACACAGCAAAGTGTGCTTACTAATGATTAGTGCTATGTCTACAGCAAGGCCAAAAAGGGCTGCCACATTTTACTGTGATAGAGTGAGAACACCTAAAAGCCTTACATTTCTAATTAAAGACCATGTAAAAAGCCACTGTTTAAAGACAATGTTTAAAGTCACTTGTGAGCAACAACATTAACATGCAAATGGACATTTTAAAAATATGGTTCTGAGCATTTCTGCATTTTCATTCCTTTCCACAGGCCCTATTCATAACCTGCCATGGTGCATTAATCTTTGGCCTTTCTGATAAATGCCCTTGTTTAATCTCCTCCATTGATTGCTGTGACCTCGTGACATTCTCAGGCTCGCTGACCTCTAGTGAGAATCTCACTCGCGAGCTATTTCACATGGCTGAGTGACTTGACCACCACACTTAAACAAACAGGGTTTGCAGGGCAGGACTTTCACTCTCCACCAATCAGAAAGCCCCAACAGCAGAGGTGTGTGGGTCCTCTTCGAGCCATAGCCAATCACGCGACCTGCTCTCCTGAAATCACAATATTGACTTTGGTCTCCCTGGCGTTTCGCAGAGCGTCCTGTGAAGCTGAGCGGGTGCATATTTGTCAAAGTGAAAGAGTCCACCTCACATTTGATCTACGCAGACGTTTGTTTTCTAATGCCTGATTGGACTTCTGATGGGACTGAAATTCCTGGGGGTTCATATAGGCCCCAGATTCACAGAGCTCATCCACAGGGAACGATTAGTCCATTCTGTGTTTTTCAGAATGTTTATTATAAAAAAAAAAAGCCTTAAAAACTTGTAAGAGTGGTGGATGGGACAGAATGGAGTCATAGCCATGATAATAACAACAAAATTAATAATGACATAAAGGCAATGGTCTGGGCTTGCTCCAGAATCACACCACTGGTGCTTTCACACAGTGATTTCATGCCAAATTACCTGCAGCACAGCATTAGTCATTCAAATTCACACACTGCACACTGCAAGTAAACACACTTACACTGGATATACAATCATAATAAATGCTGCTATTATAAAAGTGTAGTTAAACATACTGAACCCATGCTGTACGGAAAGTACACTTTCCACATCACACAGTGGCAGGATGACATAGTATGGAAAATTGCATGACGTGGCGTGTGTGCATTATTGATTGTGCCATGTGCTGGACGCTAGGCCGGGCTGGCTGGACCATGCTCCCCCAGGCGCTGTTCCTCATCAACAGCACTTCACTGGGCCAGTTGGTGCTTCCCTAGACTGCTCCTATAATTGTGTATCGAATGCTGAGGCTGGGCCCAGGCTCCCCGCTGGCCTGCCGGCTCCAACCAGAGAACAAAGAAACATGAGGAGAGAGAGAAAGAGAGCAACGGACGTGACAAAGACTCCATCCAAAGCCCAGTAGAACACCCAGCACACACACAGACTTTACAACTACACCCCTGCTTAAAAAATCAAAATCACTTTTATAAGCAGTTTGAGATAGTGTTTACTCTATTAAGTCAATGACATCTTGTACAATGCATGTTCATTCAAATAAATCATTGTTTGTAAATGTGTTATTCAGTATTTATAATATTAAACAACCAAAAAAGAATAAATGTGCTGTAATTAGCCAAATTTAGATTTCTGGACTCCGGAGAATCATTTTATTACATTATTACCTGTACTGGCTCAGTTTTCACTTTCAATTTCTTTCTATATAGATTTCTTCATAGCATTTGAAACAAATGCTGTAAAATATATAAATTTTAAATATCTAGAAATGTATAGAACAATAATCTATAGATCTGACCTGTGGAGTCCATACTGTGACCTTATTTAGCTCCAGTCTCTGGAGTCAGTTTAAGAGTTCAGAGGCATTCCAACCCCATTAAAAAAGTCCTCAGTGTCATGCTGTGTCAGTAATGACATCAAATGAGCTGGCATGCTCCTTTGGAATGAATACTACAACTAATAGACCTAATAATATATTACTCATTAAGGGAGGATTAAACAAATCACACACATACATACAATTGTTCTAGAACACCATAGTTACTACAATTACCTACTCAGAAATCCGTAATTCTGATTAAATAGAGCTTCATGTGCCACCTGCAGCCATGTGCCCTGTTGAGTGATTTCAATGATTTTAAAAGCATAGTGAAGAGTCTGAGTTTGCTCAGAGGCACCTTTCTTTCAAAAATCAGTATTTGATCATTTATAAAGATCAAGTGTTATAAGTTATGTCATCTAGGATGGCAGAAGAGCACATCTCTCCAATTCGTTCGAATTTCATTAGAATGCATAGACAGTAATAGCTTGATGGCCTGAGGTTTCCCCATGGAATCAGAGTGCTTGGCTTGTCATAACCAACAACACACTTCAAATGAAAGAACGTGCTTCCACTCTCACTGGAGACTTTGGTCTATTGTGGATCATCATTCAGTTCTGGAAATGATAAAACACTACCGGTAACCCGGGGCAGCTGGTGGCCTAGTGGTTAGGGTGTTCAGGAAGTTGTGGGTTCCATTCCCAAGGCTGCTAAGCACCTCTGAGGTACCCTGAGTAAGGTGCTGTGTTCCTGGCTGCCCACTGCATCACTTGGTTCACACTGTGTGCTGTGGTGTGTTCATGCATGACAGAATAGTCACTTCACTTTCATACCTTCATCTCTGTGGATTTGGGCCTAAATATTTTTGATAACAAAGCAGTGAGACCATATAAATACAGATGAAACATGACCTCTGACCTACATTCTAGCCAGTGCTAACACTAACAGGTTTGGATAGTGAGTGTTAATATTGGCCTGCTTTCAGGCTGGAGCCGTCTCAACATGCAGTGATTCCATTGCGTAGAGCTGGTGGAAATCTACAGGTGATCTTCTGTTGTAACCGAGTCAGGCATTGCATGGCCAAGTTTATTTGAATGTAGCCATACTCCCATGGAGTCTTTCTCATGTACCTCAGTTTACATTAGGATCACTTTTCAAGTATCTTAATAAACAAATGAAAAACAAAAACACTCAGTAAATGTGTGACACCCCAGGCTATGCAATGTCCATCTTACCTATGTGGGTTTTAAACTTTTGACAAACACTGGCCTATGGTTAGGTCACATGCGGAGGACATAATGTAGCTGTCTATTACATGAAGAGAAGAAAGCGTATTTCTCGTTCTCTTTCTTTCTTTTCATTTCACTGTATATCTGCCAAGGAGCTCTCTCACAGAAAACCAGTTTTCTGTGAGTTGGAATGAGGAGAGTGCTTCTGGAACATTTTCATTTAAATCAAAAGTACTTTTATAACAAAGGGGGACTGGCAGTTATTCTCCTTCAGAAATACTCATTCTAAACCATTAACCTTCAAAGATCTGTCTACAGACCTCCACTCTTCAGTCCCAGAACTTAATAAGAACTCAGTCACATCTGCCAACACTGCAAAAACTCCTGACCTAACTAAAACTTGCAATTTTATGTCTAGCCTAAATGTCTTTTTGATCTTGTTTTGAGAATAATATATTATATAAGAGCAGATTTATTGCTCTTATATAGTATTTAAAGATTACTTTATGATATTGTTCCTTTTTAAAGAAAGAAATTATCTGTCAGTGCAGTAAGATATTTACACTTGGTAAAATTTCTTGGACTCCGGTTTCCTCCCACCACCAAAAACATGCTGCTTTGGGGAATAGGTGAATTGAACATTCTAAATTGCCCATAGGTGTGAATGTGAGCATGAATGTTTGTCTGTCCCTATATGTGGCCCTGCGACGTGCTGGAGACTGTCCAGGGTGTACCCCACCTTCGCCCGTTGCAGCGCCCCCCCGGCCCTGAATGCAGGAATACGGGGTAGATAATGGATGGATGGATGGAAGATTTCTTGAAATTATGGAAAAAATACCTTAAACAATCTTAATAATCTTATAAAATCTGCTCTTACGTATATAGTATATTATTCTCAAAAGAAGGTCAAGAATACTTTTAGGCTAGAAATAAGATTAGTTAGATCAGGCGTTTTTGCAGTGAACTTAGCTAGTGGCATTATGCAAGTGCTCCATCGGGTACAATATCAAACAAACTCTGATATGGCGAGTTTCTCAAAACTATTAAACTGAACAAAGTAAATAAAGTACAACAATTATAAGAATATCTAGCATAGTGGTTAAATCTTCGGTCCCATCAGTACAAAGTGACGACAGACACTGAAGAAACGTCCCGTTATTATCACCCTGATGGTAATTACTAATAATGTCTGTGAATTCACCTGCTGTCTGCTGTTGTAGTCCAGACAACAACAGTGAGTAAGATGTGCTGATACATAAAAAAAAATAAGCAGCAACTGCAGGAAACAAATAAGATTTGCATCAAACATCTTTTCTCAGCAGCATATGTTACACATGACAGCTCTAGGGCTGCCCTCTGTGACTTAACCTCTCTGACCGGTTCCCTTTCTACCAGACCTGCACTGTGACCTAAGGGTAGCAGATTCCTGTCATAGACATGGTGGAAGCTCTTATCATATAACCTCTCTTACTCTGTAAGAATAGCATTACAGAGAAGGCTAACAAAACTGTCTACCAGTCTCGTATTTGTTTCTTCAACATTCTGACCTTCTTGTAGGTCCAGGCATCTATTTCTCTCTTGTATAACTCAAGAATAACTGGCTGGTCAGTTTTTACTGAATAATGAGACAGAATGAGGAATAGATGCCTGCAACTGTGCACAGTTCTTTGGAGTTTAAGGGGTGAAAAGCGTCCCAGACAACAAGGAACTGAATGTTAAACACTAATTGCAACACAAATGGTCACAGACAATGCAACCCTGAACTAAAAATAGATCTTGAAAAGCTTGCCAAACTCTCTCTCTCCCTCTTTCCTCAACTGTGTCTGGAGAGAGAGTTGTTTTGAAGTGGAAAGCAATGCGTCAGTTTAGTCAGGGCTAAGGGGTGGGAACCACGGACTTGTCCAGGGTTCTCTGCCCAGGAAGATGTCATCTTTCTGCCCTGTTGCACAGGTATGGCACTGTTGATTAACTGAGCTCTGGCAGTCCAACTACATTTTGGATTCTGTCCACAACCTATAATGGTATGCAGGCCCTCCCTCAGACCCGCCAACACCCTGACCTATGTAAACAGGGAGCCTCTGGCTTCTTATCTTTGACCAGTCATGAGCAGCTTATCAGTTCTCTATGTGCTTGCTTACTGGCGCACAGTGTATTTCCAGTTGTACATCATGCCAGACCAATACAACAAATCTGACCATTCTTTTATTTGTGTGTGGACTTACATTTCTGTTTCATTCCTACATACCTTACAGATTAGTTTCATTGTAGGTACCAGATAATTCATTCAGTAATTCAGGCGATTGTCAACTAATAATACGTTTTTAAATAAAAAATATCTAAAATATAAGCCTGCAGTTTCATTTATCAGATCTTCCTTACCTCTAGTGAGCATTAACGAAGACTGCATTATTCTTAAGAGGCCTTAAACACCAAAGGCAAACTTACTGAGGAGATCAGGTGTTGTTTGGTGAGAGCCTGTTTACAGAATCCAATAGTGTACAATGCATTAATATAAAACGTCTTACCGTAATTGTCTTTCAAACATAACTAAACACACAAACACTGACTGTTTTCACGTTGTGTCTGTAGTATAATAACATTTTTAATGGTAAATGACTGGTAAAAATAAACATTCCCACTAAACTTGCCCTGGAACACTAGTTAAGAGAGAGACGTAGACGGAGATATTTCTACCGTTTTCCATTTTTTTAAATAACAAAAATCAACTTCACTATTTATTTTAGGACTATTGCACTTAATCTTTAAATCAATTTATGAAAGTATATATGTTGGACATTTACCCAAATATTTGGATGCATCACCAGGGTATAATCAAATTTATAACCTGTGAATTTCCTTCGGCAAAATAAACACTCTTGCTGACCTTTTTCCGTACCTCATTGTTTAGATGTAAACACAGCTGCTTGTCAATGACAGATCCAGCTTCCTACCTTTCCTACCTCTCTCAGCTGACCTCTAATAATGGTTGGCAACTCTTATTAATTTCATACAAAGCCAGCAGCCACATTTTTGGTCTGTGAATTCTTTTTTCATTGTAACGTCATAAACTGACTATAGTTAAACTGTTTAAGGTGTATCTGTTCTTGTACTGGCAGAAGAAGCTATTTGTAGAGTAAAAATAGAGGTGATATGATACATACCTCAAGATTTCACAGAGATTCACAGTGTTCTGTAATGTAAAATTTAACAAATATAACTTAAAACTTGATGAAAAATGGACGAGTGTGTATGTATGTTCAGTAAACAGCTTTTCTCTCAGGTAAGAAAACACAAATACAGAAATGGAGGAACTGTTCGCAGTATCCTGGAGTGTCCAATTTCACGTCAATCAGTGTCCTTTAACCTTTTTTTGTACTTAATGCTTTCTGAAACAATTTTATCATAAACATGAATGGAAACATGACATTGTCCTGAGGTTTAACTTTGGATGATCTGGGAAAGAGGTGCTCTATTATTCATGGTTTATAACTTCTTCTTTATAGTTTTATAACACATTCACCTTTCTCCTTGCCAAGCAGCCACCTAAAATCATCCCACTTTCATCCATGTTGATGATTTATGAGCTTGCTAAGATGGTGTGGGGAGCAGATATATCTGGAAAATAGCTTCAGTATACAATAACTGTGAATGGAGGACTTCTCTAGGTCTTCTCTAAGTTCAGAGATTAAGAAAGGGAATTGAATCGTGGTCAGGAGAAACTAACACTGAGCATAATTGATCCTAGCATTCATAAAATGGATACAGTAAGAAGATCTGCAAAAAAAAACCCATCTAACACTGGTTAATGTTATTTCAATAAAGATGTAGTCTTGGTTTAACATAAAACAGCTTTCAAATGGCAGTCACCTTTATGACCTTTATTCTAATGAGGCTGTAGATGATCTATGCAGGCGTAAAGTGGGTAGTTCCTCTACAGGTGTCTCATTCCTCCCACCGCTGACCTTGAGTGCAGGAGAAATCACTTTAAACAACAGTGTGGGTGCAGCCTGTCAAGAACATCAGAGCAGCACGTTTTGTACCAAGCTCAGACAAGCACAGGAAGAAGCACACTTTTATAATAGAGAGTGGTGAAGTGAAAGTAAAGAATATAAACACTGGAATTGATATGTTCCTGTGGATCAAATTTAAAAAACGAAATTTTGCGCCACAGCGCCATCTGTGTGAATAAAGGGCAGATTGGGGGCACAAACAGAATCGAATTGTGAAGTAACTACAGCAACGACTCTTTCTTTGTGACGCCTTCACCTCCTATTGGCCAGCGGCTAAGACATGCAAGCGATGGAACGATTAGAATAGAACTAAAGGAAACACTCCAGTTAAAAGATCTCACACTGGTTAAAGGACTTTAAAAATACAAATAAAAAACAAAGCTACAGAAAGTGCATTTGTGTTAAAATATACCATTTACACTGGCCTAGAATTTATTTTCATATCCACATGCAATACAAACATTAAATACTGCAGCATGCATGCACACAGTATTCTTTCTGGATCTGTATTCTCTTCTGGATAACATTTTGGTTCACATGAGACCGTGAACAAAATTACAATGAAAATTAAAAAAAAAAAAACTTTGTGGAATAAACTGTCTTGCAGTGCCTGTTAGAATGTGACCTTAAAAATTCTCCAGAGAAAGCAGTGTTTCCCCCTTTAATAACGTTCCGATGCACAGAAAAAAGTTCCAAAAGGGACAGCAGAGAACGTGACGTTTAAAAGAAGTTTACAGGTTGCTAGTAGTAACGTTCTGATCTTCTAGTTGTGGTCAAAACACGTGCACGTTATTTGTGGTTCTGAAATAAAGGCGCGCGGGCAAAACGAGTTCGAGCCCGTGTACGAATTTCGTTACGCAAATGATCAGCGCGTCTCTGATTGGCCTGGCTGGGCCCGCCCTTCTCTCGTAGGTGACTCGTTGAGAGAGGGGAGAGACACGGGAGGGGGCGGGGCCAGGCGCAGTTGAGGATATATCGGGCGGGTCGCAGCCCTGGCGCCGGGTACGACTCTGTCCTTCACACACAGTGAGAACCAGGGCAGCCTACCTGAGCACCCAAATCCAAACCACAAACTCCACTACAAACTCACTCTAAGGAAACTTTTAAACAAGTGAAAAAAATGCCCGCAAACAAGGACGGCGACGGCGGCTGGAAAAGCTTTCTCTGGAATTCGGAAAAGAAGGAATTTTTAGGACGGACTGGCTGCAGTTGGTGTAAGTCCACGACATTTTTTGTTCTTCTCGTCTCCCCCACCTCCCTCCCAACGAATTTGGATTATAGAGGCTGTGGTTTCGTCCGTGAGAAAGAGAAAAGAGAATGTATAATGGTGCCGGGCTTGTTGAGTGTGGCACCTGTTTGATCAGACGAGCCGAGTCGTGACTCTCTTTCAGACAGGGGGAGAGGGGACAAAACCCTGCCTCTCTGCTGCTGCCTCTCCCGTCTCATAGACAGAGCACACAAACCAAACCTGCTCTTTTTTACGTGTCTTTATTCGGTTTTAGTGAGATATTGAGCAAACCAGGTCTATCTGGTTATGTTTCCCTCGTGTAACAGAGCTAAAACCAAATCCCTTCTTTTCAGCCGGACTTTATTCGGTTTTGGTAAGATATTGAGTTACCTCTGTCTCTACTTAGTGTTATAGATCTGAAACAAAACCTAACGTTCTAATTTCTGCCTGAGTTTATTCGTTGTTCATAAAGATACGACGTATCCAGTGGCGCTCTCTGTCTCTCCCTCGTGTTATAGAGCTAAAACAAAACCAAACGGCATCATTTCCGACTTTTCTTTATTGTTTTTTTTTTTTAAGTAACCAGGGTCTCTCTCTCTTTCACGAGTTAGACCTGAAACAAAACAGCTGACTTTGTTTTCACTAAGATACCAAGTACCCAGGGACTATGTGTCTCTCCCTCGTGTTACAGATCTAAAACAAAACCAAACACGTTTCTGAGTTCAGCCTGCGTGTATAACCCGAGAGTGGTCGAAAAACAGCCTTTTCTGCTTTCTTTTAAACTACACTCTCCTTGTTCGACATTCTGATCAAGTAGACGAAGACAGGTGTTTGTGCCCGTTAAGGAAGAGAAAAAAACAGCGTTATGAAGGAGAAATTTAGCCTTTTTTCATATTCTGGAGGTTTTGCTGTCGGTGGGTGGGCTCTCAGTGTGCCTGGATTTCCGTACGATCGTGCTCAGACACTTTAACCCTTTCCATGGTGCCAGTAATGGACCAGTTTTTATTTGGCGCAGACTCCTTTATTGTCGCCTCGTAGGCCACCATCAGGGGTGTGTAATTATAGCTGAGTTACTACATATTAAGAACCAGAGAGCGAACAGCCCTTTGGGTCATACCCCCTCCCCCATCCAAGGTGAGTCAAGGTGAATGGGCCTGCAGGGTTCAAATCGCCCCCTCACTGCTTTCTGTCCACCAGCTCATGCAAACAGCACCAAACTATTGATTTTACAGTCATTTCATCTTCTTGATTGCAGTGCCTGCCTGCACCAGTCTATTAGATACTGGTGCCCCCTCTTAACCCCTTACTTTGGAGCCTTTTTTAGGGCGGGAGGCCCTCCACAGCTGATAGTTTATCACTTTTGAACATACATGTGCCTGAGTCTAGAGGAACACGCATGCAAGCTTTAGAGCCTGGCCAGGGCCACTCATGACCAAACTGTGATGTTTGTTTGGGTGCGTATTAGCTCACTTTCTAGGCTCTTAGGTTGCTTTGCGAGCTGCGGACCACATTCAACAAGTGGAGTGCACAAAAAAGCATACATGCTGTTCTTTTTCATACCTCTTCGTAGGCGACTATAAAATGGTGGCTTTCGTCGAGCTATGACACATGTGGGAAGTCACGGGTCGATTGACCTGGTGCTTACTTACTGTGTGTAACCCTCCTGCAGCTCTGTGTTATATGCCGACAGTATTTAAACAAGGCTTATGAGAAAACAGTCTGTGATAAGTGTACTGAAGTGACATCGGCCACTTTCTTTACAAAAGCTGTATGATACAACGATAAAACATTACTTTTGGTGTACATTTGATCTTTATTCCTGCCTTAGAGAGCTTCTGGATTAGTTGTACTTTATATTTAAAGCTTTGATGTAGACCATTTCCTTTGAATATGTGACAGTTGTGTAGGCATCTAGCTTTATTGATGAAAGATTGTTTTCTGTGCCATTATGGAGAACAGACTGCATTAGAGATTCACAGCTCTATTTGTTCTTGTATTATGTAACGGAAAGGGCCTGTGGCTACAATCTAAAGGAAGTGAGAAAGGCTGAACATACACCTAACTGTCATCATCAACTTGCCAGAGGCAAAAAAAGGTTTTGCAAGGCCTTTGGGATTTCTTTAAATGTGTGTCTTATTTCTAATGGATTATACACATTTGGCAGTAAGTTACCTGATAATGTCCTCATTGTCTAGAAGGAAATATGAGCTTTTAAACACCTCATTGTTTTATATAAGCAAGGTGGCCTTAGTTTTTCCAAGAGAGTTAGACAATAGGCCCTGATCTAGAGATCGTTATAAAGCCATTGTCACTTCTTACTATTGTATTTCAACAAAGAGTTTGTAAACCTGTTTCCTGAAGATTTGTAAACTGTTTCGCCAGGTTAAAAAAAAGTAGACCACCATGAACCCACCAGTTTTGGTGACCAGCTAAACCTATCCCTGCTATCACTGGCTGACTAATAAGGCCTACCAAATTTTAAACAAGGCCTCTGACTGACAGGAGTCAAGTCAGATTTTAGCTGCGAGAAGACAATACAGCTGAAGCGAGTGCTACGTTCTGTACTGAGCTTCTTTCTGACACTGACAGTCACACTAGAGTGAGACATTTTGAGGAAAAAAATGTCCTTGTGTTGCTGTACTTGCCAACTTTGCATGTACCCTCAACCCCTACGGGAACGTGAATTTCCCCCACATGGAAAAACCAGGAAGTCTCTGGTCACGAGAGTCACATGTCATAGTGGATTATGCTTAGCTGTGCAATTATAAATGGGTTTTTTTTGTAACTGCAATAATGAAACACTATACAATCCTATTTTTGAACTTCACTTTATGCTTAATTTATTAAAGCTATTTAGGTTCTTTAGGACCTTAATGATTGCTTGGTGGAAGACTTATCCACTGTGTTCTTTTTCTGAAACATACAGTCCATATCTCACCTTAGGGCACATGGAGATGTTGAACTAGTTGTTTTTGAATGTTCCTGGGAGGACAAAAATATTCAATATGCGAGCACTCCACATACTCTTGCTTACACCATCGCCAGTGAAGTCATGAAACATTAACAAACATTTTATTTCTCTGCAGTGAAAATCTTCATCTTTTACGTAATCTTCTACGGCTGCTTGGCTGGAATTTTCATTGGCACCATCCAGGCTATGCTCCTGACCCTTAGCAACTACAAGCCCACGTACCAGGACAGAGTTGCACCCCCAGGTAAATAACTAACATTTTTAAACATATTTAAAATGTTAACAAATGTCAGACTCACTCAAATTCACAGGTGTCAGACTGACACATTCTCACTCAACATCTTCAAAGTGTTTTTGGGACCAGCACGTAAAATACCACATTTACTGGTTAAGTATTGTGACAGTAGTGTCGCGTTGTTGGTATTTTTAACTGGTCACTGCAACAGTCACTATATATTACTCTTGTAAACATTACAGATTACTTTGTTGGCGTAAGTGTCTGTTTTTAAAGTTGTATTACCAACACAAATTTTCCACCAAACATCTACACAACCATTCCTGCCAGGGATTTCCCTAGATAATGTGATTGCAACAGAACAAGAAGAGCAGCACCTGAGACTGAGTATATTAGTCAGCATTGGTACCGATAGAAGCCTGAAGAAATAATACTCTTGTTTTACAGGGAAATGGTTCATTTTGTTGTAAAACCTAACACACAGTCTCTCAGTGTCCTTGCCTTTGCTTTCCTCTTCTAAAATAAGCAAGAGAAAGACAATGATATTTTCAGCCATTTTGTCATTTCACTCTCCTGTCAGATTGGCGGGGCTTTCCCTGTCAGCTCTGAGGGTACTGCTGTTCTTCACAGCTCGTCTCCGAGCTGCCATTTCTTACGTCTGGGGAGGGGGGATGGTGGTTCACTTTTAAACTGTTTGTAAGGAGGCCTCTAAAGTGATTTTCAGTAGAAGGGCCTTACAGTTCATTTTACAAACAAAAGTAAAAATAATAAATAATGAAAAATAAAGAAAGAGAAACCATGCTTTGGTAAGGGCTGAGAGACCACAATACAGGTTTGAAGCTTCTGTTCTTTTAATCTCTAGGGAAATTCAGACACTGCTTGGTTTCACATTTCTCTCTTGCCAGGCATTGGCTGAGCCAGCCACAGTAGTCTTGTGGCAGTGAATGTTTGCACAGTGCACACTGCCGCCTTGGCATATATTTAGCAGCATTCATAAAGGGCCGGCTCAGACATTGAACATTAGCCAGTCGCCCAGCGCTGTTTCCCTAGAAGAGCGAGCCCTTGTGCAGATAGGTTTAGTGAAAGAAGGAACATGAGTAGGTGCAGAGCGGAGCCCAGCAGAGCGCGCTGCGATTGGAAGCCGCGATAAAGGAAGGAGGTGGTAGACACACTCACTGCTCTCAAGTCCCACCCTCCTCTCTGGGCCTAAAAGTTTCCATTGTGTGTGAGAGAAGCACGTGAGGGTGGGGGCGCAGATAGCTGGCGGTGAGAGTGTGTGGCTTAGCCTGTGCAAGTTAACAAGTAGTAAAAGAAAAAATGTCTTTGAAATACTGTTTTGAGTTGTAGTGTGTCAGCAGCTGCATGAAAACAAGAAGTGCACACCCGCGCTAAGACCGTTAAGAACAGTCCTAACCTTACAAACGATACAACGGTTCCTCCCACTCACTCTCCCTTACTGCCTCTGCTCATACCACGCCCCAATTTGGCCTGGTGCGTGAGTTGGGTGGAAAATTACTGCCAGGCTGAGAACATGAGGTTCATCTGAATAGCTAACCTCCATGACAATGAATAGATTTGTTGCTTGTGCTTTGGTTACCCTGCTGTATTCCACTGTTTGCGGACTATCGTAGTCTTTAATGTTTAATAGAAGAAAATAATTATTATTGCTGACTCTATATCATCTATTTAGTGTACATGCGTGAGTTAAAGTGTAAGTGGTGATGTGCAGAAATAAATCAGAGGTCTAGATGAGCCAGGTGTTCGATTCTTGCCATAATTTTTGAGTTGAACTGTATTATTGTCTTAGTTTAGTTTAAATATTTGTGCAAGTTTTAATGAACGCAGGTTTGTAAAATCACAACACCCATTTGGCTCAAGACAAATAACAGCACCTCTTCGCTTATCTCCTCAGGCCTTTCACACACACCACGCTCAGAGAAATCCGAGATCTCTATCCAACTCAGTGATGAAGAGAGTTACACAAAGCATATAAAAGATATGAGGACCCTGCTGGAACCGTACTCAGACGAGAAGCAGACCGATACGATGAACTTTGAAGAGTGTGGAGGTACACAAAATCTTCATGGAAGGCTGTCAGTCATTCTAGATTATCTAGTTGTAACAAAACGTTACACAGTATCACCTGAAGTTCAGTGCATAGAGCGTAACTGAAAACCAGTGAGTGATGAATTACGCTTTGTGCAAAGTATGTTAATGTATAAACCATGTAAATGTTAACATGGAATCAGAATTCATTTGTACTGTTTCTGAATATTTAATCAATCATGCAAATGCTTTAGGTGTAGCAGATTTTAGTGTGTTTTTGAGTCCTAGAAGTATTGGTTTGTACCAGTGAGATGATACTATTTAATTTCCATGTAGATCATGCAGTTCTGTCTTCGTCATTTATTCCTAGGAATGAACATGGTCCTTTCAGTGAAGCTGAAATGTGACCAACAAAATTTTTTCCATTCTTCACTTGTATGTCCACACAGCATGTTAATACGTACTGCTGTCACGGTCTTAGTACATTTGGGCATGAATGTTTACTAGTATTTGCTGGATTTTGTTTGGCATTTAGATACTCCTCAATCCTATAAGAACCGCGGAGATTTGGACAGCGACCTGGGCATGAGGAAGGCCTGCCGTTTCAGTAGATCCTGGCTAGAGGCCTGCTCAGGCTTGAAAGACCCCTCATTTGGCTTTAAGGATGGAAAGCCTTGTCTTCTTGTCAAGCTCAATAGGATTGTTAATTTCATACCGAGGGTGAGTTCTGCATCACAAAACCTTCTGGGTTCTTTCAATGCTTCTGCTAAAATTTAGTGGCACATTTATGTAAGAGCACAATGGTAGCAATGTGATATTTGGACTGTGATTCAGTTTTTAGTCCAGGATACAGTATTTAAGATGGAGTGCAGTGGCGACATTGTTGACCAAGTTAAAACAATGTATTTTTTATACATATAT
>JBBPCW010000106.1:8804217-8833124 GCA_037974425.1 Phenacogrammus interruptus
TAGCCTCTCTCAACCAATGAAAAAGGAACAGGCATTTTTAAAGACACAGAACACATATAACACAGAACACGCGCTCATGCATCACCAGCCAAACTGGCTGGTAAGTTTTTATCAATACCCGCCAAAATGATTTTTAACCCGCATTTGGCGGATTGGCGGGTGTTAATTTCGAACCCTGGTTATGAGTAGGAGAGTGTGGTAATGACTACAGGGAAGAATCACCTAAACTTGTCAGTTTTTTCATCAAAGAAGTTGATGGAGATGGAGTAAGGTTTAGGTGCAGATTCTTATAATTTGGCTTTAAAGAAGGAATACACAGATCTCAGTGTGAATTTAGATAGAAGAGAATAAGAGTGAAGATCAGAGTTAAGATCCAATCTTCTTTCTAGTGCTGCAAGGTCTCTTCGGTTGTTGTGAAGTATGTCACATAGCCAGGGTGAAGGATGTAAGTAAGATGTAAGCCTTTTTAATTCCAGAAAAGTGATGCAGTTGTGATGCCTTTCACAAAGACACATAACATGATGCTGTAAAAACCATAATACTGATATGTTGCCCAAAATGACCAAAGGTATGTTGAGAGGAGAAAGGCTAAATCATCCAATACAGCTGTTCAGCATAGATTGAGCATACCAGCTGTTAAGAATGGTGGTGGAAACATCATGCTCTGGGGCTGTTTTGCTGCCAGTGTAACCAGTTAATTTCACAAAGTGGACAGTAGAAAGATAAAGGAAGATTATGTCAGAGTTCTTCAGCATGACAAACTGTTTGTTTGTTCCACTACAACAAAGACCAAAAGGCACATACCAAAGCTTGCTCTGGAATGACCTTCACCTTGTCCTAAAGGTGAATGTGAACACGCTTAAATTTTTTTTAAAAAATAAATAAATAAATAAATAAAAAAGGTTCCTGGCAGAAACAGACACATTTGGTTGACCCAAGTCTGCAAAGTACAGTGGTCAAAAATCAAAATGCTACCAAAAGCACCATATCAAGGTATAGAGTACAAAGGAATATTTTATCAAATATCATGTTTTATGTACGTTTTGGCCCTGTATGTGTAATTATGTATTAAAGAAATGGACAATAAATTCAAATTTAGTGCACCAAATAAAAGATAATGCAATAACTAAACTAAAAATGAATGGTGTCCAACTACTCCATTACAGACAAAGAACATTTGCAGAAATCACTGAAACCCCAAAACTGCCATGACATACATGGTATGTTATGGGTGTGTACACACACACACACACACACAATTGTTAATTTATGAACGGTAGCGTACACTCACCATCTGTAGGGCAGAAATCTCAAATCCAGCTTCTGCGACAGAGTTGAGGATCTTTCCCGTCAGTGCTGTGAATACAAGAAAACACATGTTAAAGCAAACAATGTTCAGCCAAGACAATACAGTATAATTACAGAAAAATGCAAATGAAAATTACAATCCATCAATCCACAATCTAAATTTGGTACAGATAAACTATAACTTAATGGTTTCCATCTTTTTGTCATAAGATGTTCCGGATGCTTTTTATCTTCTCCTGAATGTGTAATCCAGTATTCATCATTGTGCTTAATGCTATACTGAGCCATACTATTAGACTTGTTTGGCTTCTTAGGGAGCTGCTAGGGAGATATGAGTCATCAGCAGCAATTCTGGGAAAAAAAGCCCCACAAAGTTATAATCACTCTCAGTCTAATGCACTATGCAATAAATGCTATCATCATCATCAAGACTCCCCTTCAATGTGACAAGGACTGCCTCTCGAGTCCAGGCCACAATATTTATGCCCACCCAAAACCAATACCAAAACCAATGTGTAGTCAGCAACACTGCGCATGTTTCAAAGTCTCCTTTATAATATCAGGCATTGCGACTTGATCTTATGCAGTGTGAGTGTGTCAGACAGTGAGGTGCCTGTGCATGGTGTTACTGAAGAGTAGGTGGTATGAGGTAAAAGCCAGCACAACAACAGGGAATGATGAAAAGTCTTTGGTGAAAAAGGCTCATAAATTACATTAAAATGAGCTTAAAATGTACTGACCACCATGACACTCTAATAAGTACGTCATAAAGGTATACTAATGTCAAATAAGCTCTAATTCCAATGTAAAGCCCAATGTGGAGCTTATAGGAGCTTAAAAACAAAAAATGTTTTGTAGATGTTAGATTAGCAGGGTAACTACAGTAATTTAATTTACATTAATAAGAACTGTGAACTGCAACATTGTGGGGGAACACTGTATTTTTAATATTTTTTCTTCTTATTGTTATTATTAATAACAAAAAAAAAAGGCCATGCTTGGTGCCCGTATACCCTGGGATAGGTTCCGGAACCGTCTGTGTGGACGAGGCCTGTATAAACTCACACAAAAATTATTCATCAAAAGCATATTATTGTATACCCAGCACCAGTCAAAAGGCTCAAATAACACAGAACTGATGAGAAGTCTGGGACAAACTACCATGCCACACATAGGCCAACCTTACATTAGACTTATAGTAGAAAACAAATGAAGCAAAAATTATTCATTAGAGCTACAAGATCACCCATGAGATTTCTAAGGCCATGTGGAGAACACCATCACACATCCTTCATGTTCTCCCTTAGAATCAACACCATGCCTAAGGTCCCAGTCACACCAGGAGCTTCTAGACGCAACCAGGCCTGTTGCTAGGCAATTGTGTTGTTGCTGCCTAGCAACACATTTCTCTATTCTAGTCATGAGTCTGTTCTTTCATTGGCTGAAAGGTTTTCCTTCAGTTTAGTCAAGCATCGTCGGTCATAGATACGATTTTTACATGATCTAATACAAAGAAGGAATGCTGATTTATAAAAGCCTTTTAACAATTCTTGTAGGATTTGTGGCACTTATTTTTGATATTTGTGTTGGTTGAGCCTTGCATACAGCAACCTTAAGTACACTTTGTGATTGAGTTGCATTATTTAGTTCCACTGGCTGAAGTTGCTGTTGAGGCTATAGTTCTAATGGCACTTTTTTACTGACCAAGACTTCAATGCACATGAGACGGCTTGTAAGAGAGAATCCAGAACGATGAATGCCCATAGTTAAGGGTATATTGCCTGCAAGTAACATGCTCTTCAATAATGCACTAAAACTGTATATACATGCTTCACATAAACAGTTTAAACACATACCAATGCACAAATGCTTTTGTCAGGGCCTGGTCATGCTTTTTTTCTGTTTTCTGTTAAAATATTAACCCGTTTAATCCCAATTTTTTCCCAGCAAAATAAGTGCATGCATTTTACTTCTTATACATCCCTAATACACAATATGTTTGATTTTTTTTCTTGGTGGTTATGATAGTAAAAAAGTTTTATACTCTGCAACAATTGGAAACCACATAGTCTAAATTCTTCAATTTGACCTATTAACACCCACAATGTGTAGGGAATGGGAAGGGAACCCCTAGACCCGCTGTGACCACTCATACGGTGCAGGGCGCACCCGGTGGAGGGCCATCCAGGCACTGAAGAGATCCAAGACCCCAAGGCCCGTCCCCCAGCAGGGCGGATCCCACCGCAGTGACCCAGCTGGTCACCCCCTGACAGGAGGCCGCTCTTCCTACCAAGATCTCTTGTAACACCCCCCGGCCTGACCTCTGACAGTTTTAAGTTGTGCAGAAAAAAAAACAAAAGACAAATAGAATAAACAGCTTCTACCTTTGACAGCTAGCATAACTAACACTATGACTATGTTGCCGTGCTTACATTTACTCTTCTTACGGTGAAATTATGCATGCAGGCATAAAATTCTCATTAAATATTAGCAGTAGACCCTTTAGAAAATGTGTTCAAAATTTTTTAGTAATGTCTGTTAATTAAGGTATTTTACGAACTTCCTCATGTACAAATTTGAGGCAGACATCTCTTTCCAGAGGTGCAGGCTGGATGTAAAGGGGCCTGGTCATGTCTCCATTCACACCAGTCACATGGCATTAATACAATTTAGAGAAGACAACCTTTTCTCTTTTTTAAAAAAAAAACTTGCATTAGCTGCCCAAAGCCAAAACATCACTTTTAGAGCTTCTAAAAAAAAAAAAAACTGCCGGTGGAATTAAATGGGTTAAGGTTTGTTCTGGTGAAAGTGTAATAAGTCTGAGAATGAGGTCTATGCCAATAAGAGGGTGTTACTTTGCCATTTATCATAGCATGCCCCTCCCTAACCAGCTGCCATTCAAGGAGTAATGATCGCTATGTCTGCCTTGCAGCTAAGACTTTTAAAGAACATTTCTCACTGGCAAAGTTTTGATGTGCTCTTAATGTATAATTTCCTCTTTGACAGGCTGAATGAATTAATTCAGTTTATAAACACTCGTGTTTTGGCAGGGATACAAATGTAGCATTTTTAACATGCTACTGTAATACAATTGCTTGTTATAAAAGGTTATAACCTGGTGACTTCTTATAGGGTAAGCTTAGTGGGCTGACTAAGTAAAAGAGGCTAACTAACAATAGGGGGACTGTATTATATGTATGAACAACACTCTATTGGGATTACATAACACTAATGAGAGTGACAATAAAAAGGGAGTTGCCACACGACCAGCCAGAAGAATTACTAGGGTGACTACTGCCTAATCTCCCAAATTACTTCCGTTATACCTGCTTACTCAGCAGGGACTTTTGTTATGGGATATTATTTGCCTCTCTCACCACAAACATGCTGGGCTCCAGACCTCTCAGGCAAAAAATAATATAGGCTACAGCCCCCTCGGAATCACCAGCCGTCAGCATCCAAGCAGGAGGCCTGAAGACGGGACATACTCCCACCGGAGGCCTGAAATGTTACTGCTTGTGTGTGTGCCATGTGCATACGCTCACAGTGGGTCTCTGGAGGTATCTGCCAACCTGGTGACTCATAGAAGAGCAGCACATTGTGAGCAGGTGAAAAGTCCTTGACTAACAGCTCGAACACAACAGGGCTCTTAGCATAGCTTCACAAGACAGAAGCCTCAAAGCCTGAACAGAGCATAACTGCAACAAACTATTTGAGATTCAAGAGTTTGATCATTAATAACACTTTTTTTTCTTCCCTTTTTGTCAGTCAGTGTCACCGATAGTCAATTGCTTGAAGTTTCAATCCTTCTGCAGAACACAACCATCAATACAGGATGGTTTTACATACAGACAGCTTTCTCAAAAAGCTCACTGCAACTATCTGTCTCAAAGGCAAATCTGTCTAAGCCTCAGAGGACTTGAATTTAGTTCAGTGTGGCAGAGAGCAGTTCTGCACATTAAGTATGAGGCACTAAGGGGCTACATGTTGGCCATTTTGCACAGAGTTAATGATTTATTCTTAACACAGACTCTTTAGTCTTACAAATGTCAGATAAAGTTGCAAATAAGAGCCAATTATTAGCAGAGTATTTAGACGGCAGTGTAGGTTATATTAGAATTGAGAGGGTTCCAAGCAAGAAATGTTTTGGCATACAGGAAATATGGTTGCCAAATTTAGGGATGATCAGGTTAGAAGTCTTGGGGGCTACATTAGGAGGTTGGTCTGCACTGATTATTGGATTAAGCTCCAATCATCCACAATATTAAACCACTGACAGGTGAAGTGAATAATGTGGATAATCTATTTACAATGGCAGATGCCAAACCGGTGGAATATATTAAGTAGGTCTTGCAGGGGTGGTACTAGTTTGCAGTGGTTAGTGCCTACAAAAGTGGTCCAAGGAAGGACAACCTGTGAACCAACAACCAGTGCTCAAGGATCACTGATGCATGTGAGGAATGAAGGCTTGCTTGCCTGTTCCAGTTCTAATGACTTGTGACTGTAGCACAATCTGCTAAAAATGTAATGCTGGCTATGACAGAAAGGTGGCCTGTTCTGATGAATCACTTTTCTTTTACAACATCTGGATGGCTTGGAAGGAAATGTCTAACCTCCCTAGGTTATAGTTACCAAGTCTCCACACTCAGGTAAGTAGAATACACGTAACCAGTGTCTGAAGAGGATCATTTTTTGTGAAAGACATTACAGAAAAATCCTATTTAAATCCGGACCTCATTTCCCAAGAGGTCATTGCTGATATATAACCTATTGTGATGCTTTGGTGTGTTTCTGCCTTAGAAGAATACTCCCTCCAGGCCTATCTGCCCACAGCTATGTGAAAGATCAACTGCAGGTCTGCTTAACTCATGGCGGCTATGTGAAATATCTTCCTCAGCTCCATGCAGAGGATTTGAGATTTCACAGGTCAGTGCCTTGGCGGCATGCTCCATGAATGGGGATCAGGAGAGGGATTTGGAAAAATCCGGAGAAAAGGTTAGTTAAGAGTATGCACTGGCTTTAGGAGTGACACACTCATCAATGTATAACAAGTAGAGCAGTAATACAGTAGGAGTAAAAGGACATAGTTACATAAGCAGAGAGGTTTAGTAGTATAAAATTGATAAAGAACCTTAAAAGTAGAAGTACGCAGACTTATCACTGTCCATTAAGCAAAAAATCCAATTCCACTACTCTGCTACTACTGATGATTGGTGCTATCTACACAACTTTTTAATGTTCAATACAAAAGACAATCATACAAGAAGCTGAACAAAAATAACATGCTCACAAATGTCAACAAAAAGATGAAACTTGGGTTGGTAGTAGTGTCTGTATTTCAATAATATTTTTGCAATCCTCATAACATTAAAAGCCTCTAGTTTAAAGGAAAGAATGTCAGCTGCATAATTTAAATTTGTCATATGGAAATTTCAGGGTGGACCATAATGGGTAAAGCAGGTTATACCAGTTTGCAGGGGCTTGTATTTAAATAGTAAGTGTTTGAATAGCTTATTTGTATTCTGACTGATTTCTGGAAGTCTAAAAACTGATGTTTGGAGTTTACTTTGTGGTAGTGTGCCATTTTAAAGAGAAACTATCACAAAACATGCAGTGTGAGGGGTGTCTTACAGTTATGTGTAAACAGAATGTGTGAATGTGGGGGCAGAGGCATTTAAGTATTTGGGGTCTTACCCTCTGAGATAGCATGAGGTTTGATGACACAACAGGTGCAGTCTGCATATTTTGCAGTGTTGGAAGGACTATGGCCTGCAGTAGAAGGAAAGAAGAACTCCAGTTCCTAGGCAGACATAGATAGAGTAAAATAAACAATCACTAAAATATCAGTAAACCATTCACTATGCCAACATTGTGTCTGTGGGGATGGATGGAGCATATGTTTATTTTTAAATACCCTTGCTGCAGAAGCCAATGAGTCTGACCCATGCCCTGCATTTTTGGTGCCATCTGTGCCAAACTGGGCACGCAGGCTACTTGGAGCATCTTTGCGTGCCATGCAAGAGTCAGTGGGACCCAGAGCTTTCCTCCAGACAGACACTGCCTCGTCCCCCATCAGCTCCATGACGATCACTGGCCCAGAGCTCACAAACTGCACCAGGTTACTGTTAAATAATAAAAAACATAAGTGTGTTGAAATGACCTTAGCGGTTATTACAACCTCACAAGATTATGCATAGGAAAACATAACATGTCTTTGCATCATCTTCACCAGGCCAGAGGCAGGATTTTAGAGAGGTTCTGAAACTCTTTTGTTTTATTCATTTCCTTCCCTTCTTCCATAAACTGCAATTATTAAGTCCAATCTTATTCAGTTCATTAGGAAAATATTTGTACATTTATTTTCAACTTTAAAGTACACAGTGAAGTTCATATACTAAATCTGTAGAACGGTACTAATAAATTATTAGTTATAAAAATCTGTCATTAGCAGTGGTTTACATCATTGATATTGTGTCTCTTAGCTCCAGACTCAAAGATGATTTTGCTTGTATTCCTGCATCGGTTGCTGTTCTGTAGCAAAACCCATAATTAAAATTATGAGCATGCATGTTTAACGTACAACATTAATGTTGCTTCAAGTTTTTGCCATCAGCCTCAGCTAATTTTATGTAGCTTATGCTAGCTAACGCACCAGCAAAAAGACCTGCCCAATGAGTTTATCGTACATATTTAACCACATTGGCACTAATCAATTGCGTCACTCATCGGATGGCCTTGGCCTGCAAGCTTTTCTACTACACTCCAACACACTGCAGTGCCATTTCCACATTACTCACATAAGGGTATAAGTGAATTAATAAAAAAAAAAACCTTCCAAAAGTACCAAAGTCCAGACCTCTGTATCGTCATAGTTATTTATGTGTGTTCTAAATTTTTCAGCTCAAAGGTGAGCATTATAGTTCCTGTATGTCTGCCTTTGTGCCACAGCAAAGTCATTCAAAGACAGCAGAAGGTTACAGAAAACAGTTAGTGAAACGTCACAAGAATGCTGATGCAAGTGGTTTGGTCTTTAAAATGTGTTTGAAAATTCCCACTGACACTTCAACACATGAGTGAATCATTCACCCAGGAAAGACTTACTTGAAAAAAGACTTTGACTGATGTTCCATGTAAAAGTCCGCTGCCTGCTTCCTGTAAGAAAGCCATAAAGGCGCACACAGTTAATAAGTGATCCAATGAGCCCAGCTCACTTCGGTAAGACAGCAGCCTAAAACAAGAACGGTTTGTTCTCAACCAAAAGTCTCAAGTAATTTCAATCATTTTTCACAGCATCTGGATATCATCTTCTAGCTGTCCCTCCAACAAGTCTTCATCATAATAATTATCATAATTTTGATTTACAGTAGACACAATATACAGTGTTATAGCAGACTATTCTTATTCCTGACTGTAACAATGAGGAAACTGCAAAGTCAGATACTGATGAAAGTTTAACTCGATCAGCATAAACCATCGTCTAGTTACATTCTACTTTTCAAGAGAAAAGGAAAGTTAAACACTCATCACGTTCCATTTTACTGCAGGTCTTAAAATACACAGTGTATAGACAATCCACAGAGCAAAATAAACAGTAATAGACTTTGGATTTACAGATAAATGACTTCAGCAGTGTTATCGAAACGATAGTCATTGTCTCCTACAAGTTTGCACACAGAGGTCTTCATTGGCAACAACAGTATAAGAAAAATAATAGACAGCCCCTATAATATCATCCGCTACTCTTCCTGAGAAGAAAAAAATTGTAGCTAGTGAACAGATACAATTCAGTTGCACTTTGAATTGGACTTGGACTTGTTTACTAGGATTGTGCAAAAGCAAATCTGACTTTCAAACATATTAGCAGAAAGAAACTTAATATGCAAAGTCATTAGATAATGACTCATATAAGCACCAGAGAACACGCCACTTTTTCACTTCATTTCATCAGATCAGATCTGAGAGGAAGTCTCAGTGTGTCACTGGGTGTGTGTTCATCACACAGTCAGAACTAATGCTGCCACCAGCTGCTAAGAGTTTGTGTGTGTGATTGTGTGTTTGCATGTATGTGTGAGAGAGAGCAAAGAACATAAGAAAACACTTCACTAGCATTGGCTTTAATTGAAGCTCTTGTTGATCAGTTCTGGGCAGTGTTTGGGTCATCATTGTTATGGTCTTTGTTATTTTCAAAAAGGTCATTATGGTCCCATTTTCGAAACAGGACCCTCATTTTCAGTGTGTGCATGCTTTCTTAAAGTAAGATTTGTATTGTCCCTGTGTTTACCAAAACCATTATGGTTAACCTATGCTACAAATGATAACTATGTTTGTGATGAAGTTCTGAATCTTCTTTTTCTTTAAAATAGTATCAATGCACAATTTTTTCCCTTACACATTAGTTTTTATTGCAGTTGTTCTTTAAAAGTTAAGGGAACTTACTTTCTTTTAAAATTCTAAAAAGAAAAAGGTCTGCTGGGTTCTGCTTCACACCAAATCTTCAAAATAGAAGAAAAGATATAGACTAAGTTCCGGTGGTTGGTCAAACAGAACAAACAAGCACTTGAAACAGCTTCACTCTTCTACCCTGCCAGTGCCATATGTTCCTGGCAAGTTTAAGAGCTTCATCTTCACTGCTAAGGCTCTCAGCTGACAACTCACAGCAGGCCTGCAAACAACATCTGCAACACTTAGCATTAGAGTTTAAAAATGCTGTTAGAAACGTCTCGCTGTGACTCCACACCTTTCCTGTTGGACACCAAAATGCTTTGCCAAATACTGGAGATGATTTGGACCTGAACAGAGTGTATAGCAAGCATAAACACACTGACTATGTAAAAGCTGTTAATGTGGTCACTACTGTTTCAGACATACTGAGTATATCGGACTGTGCTTAAAGACAAATAATTTAGCGCAACATTGTTTCTTGCTTACCAGGTTAACTTGGTCATTTTGGCTTTGGTGACAATAAGGCTGGCATCATAAATCATCTGAATAATGTCGCCCACTTTGGTCACTGCATCTGGCTTAATCATAGCCAATGTTCTGAGGAAGACAATGAAAATTGAAAATATTTTACATACTTTAAGATGGAGAGGCTCAGTCGTGAGGTTAAAAATATCAAGGGTTTATGATGCTCTTGATGCTCATCCAGTACTGCATTAGAATTAAAAAGAGGTTGATTAATTTAGAGCGAAATGCAGCTGCTGGGAACATTACTTGGACCAAAAAATAGGGAGGTACACAATGAGAATGCCATTTATTGAAAGTTCAAAGCACTCCTGATCTTTCCAGGCTATGCAAGACTTATTAAAAATCTTAACAGACTATTAATCTGAGCTTTTTATTAAAAGAGGCAACAAAGCACACAAGGGAGATGCCTACTTCAATATGCTATTCCAGAAATGTGTGCATCTATTTTTGAATTCAGAATCAGTACTAAATACAGTAGAATTAGCATTTAAAGATTTGCTCCTCAGTATTATCGTAGCTTGTGTTAATGACACAGAACCGTAATCCGTTTAATCTGTTCATGTTTGCTTCTCCTCTGTTAGCAAATGCATCAAAGAAGCAAAAACTATTTTCCCCAGATCCACATTAAGCCTAAGCCTAAAATAAAAAGCAATGCTTATAGGTAACACATTGCTGACACTGAAGTCTAGGCTTAAGTAGCATCTCTGGAACCTGCCCAGAACATTGTGGTTATGTTAACATCTTGCTTAGGCTAACAAGAGAGGCTAACAACTACCAAAATAACAGTAAAAGTTAAACTTACTTTATACATAATAACTTGAGACACAATAATTGTTATGGACAGAAGCATACGATCGCCTGACAACCACATTTATCCTTTCCCTTACCACTGGATTGAGCCTAGTGAGCATAACCAACTCTCCTTCTCTGACATACGTGCACAACACACAGGCCAATGCAGAAACAGAAATGCAGTTACTGTGAAGAAAGCCTGTTGTTTTCCCTACACATGTGAGTCATCAGATCACCACTAATTGAAATTACCATCTGGGAGGATCAGAGATATGTAATTTGGGTTTGATTGGGAAGAGCACTCCACTAAGCAGGCTCCAGTCTGATTTCAAAGTCAGACAAAGAAGCTAAGGCTTAGGATTTGTCTTTATTTTGTACAGCACAGTCTCATTGCTCACAATACTGTATGCTTATTGCTCTGTTTTGAAAGTTATCCCTTCCTGTAAGAACATATGTTTTTCACAAAATAATTTTTAGAAAAACATAAAAGTGGTCTTCAAATGATCACAAACATCACAAAGCGTACAACATGCTTTCATAGCACAGTATAAATATGAAAACCACAGTTTTAGGCAAAGATGAAAACCACAGTTTTAGGCAAAGATAAAAGAGTCTGACGATTTATGTCATTAATTAAATGCTTCAAATAAAGTCTACAAGCTTTTGGACTTCTGCAAACACAATGATTTGCAAATAAGAGGGGGTGCTACCTCTCTTTCTTGCTGCCCAATTTGTTGGCTGTGTACTGGTCCCCATAGTCAATAAGGTTGAGTTGTCGAGAGAAGATGTTGACACGGTTCCCAACAAACAGGTCTTCTGGATGTAGACCATCATATTTGGTCTTCCTCAAAAAGGTACGCTGGTTCTTCACATCAAACTAAATTAACAGGAAAATGCTGTTATTTGTAACTCAAACATTACAAAATCTAAAACATGAATTAAATAATGCTTGAAAAATATAATTTTTCAGACAGTAGCATATTCAAATTGGACCTATATTGCAGCTGTATGTGGGAACAAAAGCTAATATGATGCCTGTCTAAAGAAAACACACAAACTAAAAAGTGTTTACCATCTCCACTGAGCCATCTTTAGGGTAGAACAGCAGCTGGTAGCGCCGGAGGAGAGCTGCGCTGGGGTCGTACCACTCAGCCAGAAAGGCAAAGCGCTCCTCCTGTGAAGAGCACAACAGAAACACACTGTGAACTCTCTGATCTGGTTGAGCTCAACAGGGGGATGTAAGTATGGCGACCCCAGAACTTGCACAGGCAGCCGGAGCACTGGGCCTGACCCCCAGCACGAGCAGCCAGCTGGTTGTGTCACAATATGGCGTCTACCACTCACTGCTTGGAGTGTGAGGCTCTGTTCCCTGGAGGGGTCTCTCACTCCTGTCAGGGAGCGGTTACACAGCTGCTGCTACTTTCACAGACACACAGTCCCCAGGATCAGTGATAAGGTCACTAAACATGAAACAATGCAAAGGTCAAATTAAAGGTTATCCCAAAAGGAACATCCTGAAAGATGTGGTTTTGCTGTAAAATTACTGGATTTTTGAGTGCCCTATAGGTAACTATTGTTGACACTTCAATAATGCTTCTTTGATCTTTGCTTTCACCTGCTTTGACCTTGTCACCTTGACAGCCGGCAGACAGTGCCCTCAGAAACATGGAGGAGAGGGTGTGTGCTGTCCTTACCACACTGTCTGCCCCCTGCTGGACAGAAGCCCCATATACTGGAGACGTGAGTGGGATCTCCAGGAGCATGTGATCCAGACAGAGCTGGAGCAGAATACTGATGAGAAACTCTTCTCAGAACACAGCGTTAACTACAGGATATCAAGGGTCACCTTACAGAGATACAAGGACATAAGGCCACACACAATAGGCTGGAATTCCCTTTATGTTGCAAGATAATTTATTAACTAACAGCTTTCAATATCCATGTTAATAACTGAAAGGGTGTGTAATATTTGACATCATTAAGTAGTCAAAGCAGTAAAGCACACAGAATTAGAGAGCTCTGCTTCAGTAAGTCTCCCTGGAGAACATTCTTTACAGTTGGAAAACAACTTAATATCAAAAGCACAGCAATTAAGTAAATTTAAACTCAGTCTAGTTTAACATATGCAGCAGACCTGCCAAAACTGACTCCTAACATTTCACTGACCAACATAATCAGTGAAACCTTATATTGTGTTTAGTAATTTTAATAAAGCATATGATAAAACATTCATTCACGTGTATAAAAGTTAGCAAAGAGGTTCACTTCACACAAACTAACTAGCCTCCCCCTCATACATGACTTAACCTAACCCATCACATTATATATCCTATAATCCTAATAATAAATCTGAATAATGTTTACATCATTTTTTACAACAGCCAAATTGGTTACTTGTTTATGAAATTAACTCACTGTTTTGTTCTTTAAAAAGCATCACACAAATGGGCAGTTTATATCTGGTTTACTGTGGGACTCATCCCACAGAGTGGGCTATTTTTACCCCTCACTCAGCTGTGGCAGTGATAGTATTGGCATGAATGGCCTTTTCCGAACAAATGAACTGAGCAAGCATATACCATATTGGTATGCTTAATAACAGGCATCCTGAAATGTCTGGTTACCATTTCAGTGAAGAACTGAGTGGTGTAAACTCTGTCTGGTTATAATCATGCAGAAACAGTTGACTGACAGCACAAAAATTAAAATACTCATGTCTTCTTTTTTCTAAATTAGCAGACAAGTTAATCCAAAGGACTAGCTCTTAGATAAGGCATTCTGGATAAATGAATTTAGGGAGCACATGAGAAATAGCACTATAATTCAGTCACCTTTATGAAAACACTCTCACAAAATGAGACCTTATGGTACTTCAGTGCTGTAGTGATCCAAGCCTTTAATAACTATTAGAGGGGAAAATATTTGATGAGAAGTTAACATCCACAAATTTTAATAGTGCAATTGACTTCCTAGCCTATTGTAGAAATTCATCCACACAAAGAACAGTCTGAAAAAGTGAACTGATTTTGGTAAATTAACACCTGTATACACACATGTACCCAAGGAACACAGTCACTACTAGCTTAAAAGATCTTTAAGTAATACATTCCAGACTATAAACTTCTAAACTGTTGCACGAGACAAGTACTGCCCACATAAAAATTAGATGAGCTTGAGAAAAAATTCTAACAAGACACTACACACACTAGAATGACAGCCCAGATGTGACATAACATTCTCTAGACACTTACACACTTGAGTTCACGCTGTGGCAAATTCAAGAAATTTAGATCCATTGTAGATCACATTTCATAAACCCTAAAATTAAATGAATTTAGCAAACTATCCTGAACTGCTGTTTATATAACCATGCTGTTCGCTGAAAAGTGATTTATTTAAAGCTGTTACTTGGTGTGAACTGCTGTGACACTTGGCCTATCTGTCAGTATGATGCTCAGTACTCTCATTCCTTTTTGGCAGAGGTGAAGGACGACCCACATGAGACAAATCGTACGTCCTCACTCCCTGCCTTGTTCAGGTTTATCCAAGAACAACTGTGTCTCTAAAGAAATAAGGAGAGGACACAGAAACTTCCTGACTAAAATCAACACTATGACAACCATGAAAACACCTGCTTTCTTTTATCAAGGTGGCTCATTCATGAAACATTTCTTTCATGGATAGTTCTCTTGAAGTCTTTCTACAGTCTTGGCTAACCTACTTGTCTGAGTCTAGCCAGAGCAAACTGGAACAGGCTAGGCTAATCTGCTACCTCTCATACTCGACTTGATTCTCGAGCCAAAGTGGGCTTTCCTTTCAGAGCTCTTCTTGGAAAGCAACACTTTCTCAGACACCTACTGTTGTTCTGTGCTATTACTGCAAACATTTCATGCTGGTTGAATGGACCCTGCGTACAGATCAATGTACGCTCATTTAGGGCCACAATGTGAAAAGGGGAAAATACCAAAATAAAGAACAGGACAATATCTGCAATCATCCACAGCAACAACAAATAAAATAATGTACAATGAAAAACATTACTTGCTTACTGTATTTGAAATGTGAACTAAATATTCAAAAAGGCTCAAGACAGCCAGCCAATCGTTGCTCTTATGGGAGAGAAAAATGCAGTTATTCATCTTCCAAATCCAGTGCTGTTTTAAGAGACTTTCTCTTTGTCATTAATGTCAAGTCACGAAGTTGAAAAAACTACACGTTCAGAGTAAAGCACACACATGCCATCTTGTGGCAAATAACGGGTGAAGTTACATATACTACATGAACAAAAGTATTGGGACACACGTGTTGATTGTGGACTTTTCCATTTCAGACTGTTGGATTGTAATTGTGTCCCAATACTTTTGCGTTTTCTCTGCCACTAACTGTCTGCATGACCTCCCTCACCACACCCACAAACCTCCTACTAGGCCTTTTTCCTTTAGCTCCATCCTCAGCATCATTCTCTCAACACACTCAAGAGTCTCTCCTCAGCACCTGTCCAAACCAACGTCTCTCAGACTTCAAAAGGTCCAACTCGAGCTGTCTTAACATTTTAAACTTTTGTCAACATATATGAAAAAATAATAAAACAGTTACACCGTGGCAACAAAGACACTCTAAACATTTAGCCAGCCAGGTATGTCTTTCAACAAAGGGGATTAGCTAATGTTATCCTACATCACTTCAAATAATATAGTAAAATATGTAGATGACAGTTCTTCTTTCTCCATCAATAACCAATTAATTTCATATTTTGTCTACACATAAATGAAAATAAAGAAACTGTTACACTGTGGTAAACAAAATACGCAGAGAATTACCTGGACAGGTGTGCTTGGAGACAAACGAGCATTAGGTAGCCTTAGCCTATAATACTATAAATGAAAGAGTAAAAATGTGTAGATAACAGCACCGTCCGCCTTTCTCCTTCAAGAACTTAACCAAAACATAACATTTTAATCTTTTGTGTACACACGTCAAAATAATAAGCATATACCGCTCCACAAGCATTAGCTAACCAAGTGTGCTTTGAACCAAACGAGAATTAGGTAGTAATGTCCTATATTACTACAAAATAGAAAAAAATAAAGGTAACAAAACCATCCCTCTTTCATTATCAACAACTTTACCATTTTCCAGGTCCTGAAGCAATTGTTTTGTTTTGTTTTTGATACTAGCTACAATGTAGCAGAGCTGCTCTTCCTGTTAGCGTATTCGAGAGTTCGCGTCTCCATAGCAACAAAAACAAATACACCTAATGCCAGCTGACCAGAGCCAGCCGTCTACAAAATCATATTTTTTGAGTGAGGAACACTTGAATCCCAAACCGCTTCACGACGACTATAACAGCAAAACCTCGACAAATCTTCGACAAATCTCAACGTGACTTTTAAATTCTCCTACCCGCCCGGAAGCGACACTTTGACCCCTAAACACGTGGACTTGTTGTTGTATTGGTACCAATGAGGTGAATTTTCGTCTTATTTCTGAAGTTGTAAGCATAGATGTGCAGCATAATCACCAGAAGCCATCTGATCGTAGTTTGAACTGTAATATTGTGTTATTCCTCTGTTACTTTCTTTACCTTCGAGACTCTGTGTGTTATAGCAAAGTGTCCAAAGTCTGTTAAGAAGACTAAACCCTGCAACAGCCAGCATGACATGCAAGCCGTTAATTCTGGACGGTGGTTTAGCAACAGAACTGGAAGAAAGAGGATTTCAGCTACAGGTATGTGGGTCATGATTTATACACCACAATAGTACTGTTATATAGTTCAACTGTTCAAATTTCACTCAATTTGAAATCAAACATGAGACATATTTCTGCAGGGAGACCCCTTGTGGAGTGCCAGAATCTTACATTCAGACCCACAGGCTATTAAGGATGTACATTATAGGTAATGTCAAGCCATTATATTAGACACTAAATGGACAGAAGTATTGGGACGTTCGATCATTACACCAACAGGGACTTTAACGACATTTCAAACACATTGAGTTGGTCCTCCCTTAGCTGCCATATCAGCTTTCACTTTTCGTGGAAGACAAAGTTTTGAGTGTTTTTGTGGGAATTAGTGCTAATTCATTCTGTAGAGCATTAAAACTCTGTAAACAGGTGTGTCCCAATACTTTAGTTCATGTTGTGTTAGAAACCACATTTCCCCTCTGGTTTTAACTAACTATGACAAAGATTTTTGTTTTGTTTTGTTTTGTTTTGCAGATTTCTTGAGTGTGGATCTGATGTCATTACAACAGCCACATACCAGGCTAGCGTTGAAGGATTTATCAAGCACCTTGGTCTCAGCTCCACAGAGGCTGAGCAGTTACTGATGTCAGGGGTTCAAATAGCTAAGGAGACAGCAACAGACTTCATGTCTAGCTGTACAACAGCAGGTGTGTGTCACATGATAGAGATAAAATACCATTTCACATGTATTCAGCATTTCAGAATCTGGAAGACATGATTTACTAATAGCAGAAGAGGTCACAAATTTTGCAAATGTTACTCACTGAAAACTTTTCAAATAAATATATTTTAACAGACAGAAAAATGCCATTAGTAGCAGGCTCTGTGGGTCCTTATGGAGCATTTCTGCATGATGGCTCAGAGTACACAGGAGCTTATGAGAGCTGGATGAGTGTGGAGGTAAGCCAGAGGCAAAAAGCCTATGCAGAACAAAACAGCAGCAACCAAACTGTGGCCTCAGCCTCTGCTTGCCTTTACCTTAGGAGCTGAAAGACTGGCATCGGCCGCAGGTTCGTTGCTTAGTGGCTGCAGGAACTAATCTAATTGCCATGGAGACCATACCTAGTCTTAAAGAGGCAGAGGCCTTGGTGGAGCTCCTGAGGGAGTTTCCAGATGCTAAAGCTTGGATTTCCTTCTCCTGCAAGGTATTTACAACTTTCAAGCAGATCATGTTGTATTGTTTTTCTATTGTAATGTATGGGGTTCATCCGTCATATTACAGTATATATTTTTTTTAACAGACAGACTCAAGTCTTTTGTTTTTTTTAATACATTGATAATTACATGGTACCAATGAAGATTTTATTATTGATTGAATGAGTTTATTGTTGAAGGTGATTTATGCTGGATAATTATTATTTAAGGGATTCTATTGTTTATATAATTTATTAGTTAGAAAAATGGATAATCTATTCAAATACATAATTTTTTTTTTAATTGCTTAAGGGATTCTGATTATTTATTGGATTTTGTGCAAAAGCCCTATGCTGTATGTCATTGACAGTTATTTTTCAGGACACACAGAGTATTTCAGATGGAAATAAGTTCTCCAAGGCTGTTGAAGTGGCTAGTAAATCTACGCAGCTAGTGGCTGTTGGGATTAACTGCTCTCCTCCTTCTCTGGTGACACCTCTTCTAGAATCAGCCATGTCACATAAGGCACCCAACATGAGCTGGGTTGTTTATCCCAACAGTGGAGAAGGCTGGGATCCCAATACTGGGTGAGTCAAAAGGCACTGGTGTCAAGATGGTGTCTAGTTCACAGTTTGCAGGCATGATCATATCTTATGACTTATGCTTATGTATTTCACTAATTGTGATATATTCTGCATATTGATTTACAGATGGAAAAATGAGAAAAAGATGTCATTTGCAGAGCTAAGCATTGAGTGGAAAGAACAAGGGGCCTTATGGATCGGTGTGTCAATTTTTTTTAAAAGTATTTCAATTATGTAGGGATACATCCTAACTTCTTGTCTAGAAGAGTTGAGTCAAACATGACCTTGACATTCGCATGCTCTCTCAACAGGAGGATGCTGCCGCATAGGTCCTACCGACATTACAGAGTTGAGAAGTCAATTAATCTAGGCAAAACCTCCAAGACTGAGGTTAATACATCTGATATCACACTGATTGTGGAAGAAAGCTCACAGCTGATATACAAGAAGTTGTATAAATATTTATTTATAAAGAAAAATTACCAACTATTTCTGACTCATACTGATTTCACATGGATATGGGTTTGTAGATGATTGAAACACTTGTCATAGTACATACTTCAAATGTTGCTGTGGTAAATTAAGAGTGGACATCACAGTGCACGGAACATGAATCCCACCATGCTCTTCACAAAAAACTTCAAACTGATATTGTCACCATTCACAATCATTTCATTTCTATTGATTTCACAGTTAACCATATCTGTCTCAGCTACCTTAATTGAGAAAGCGGTCTGTTTCTGCTTCAATTTCTGTTTGATTGTTCTTCAACTGCCAGACAAGTACAATTCATGTTTATGCACATTGAACATGTTCTATGCACTGATAGGAGATCTATGCACTTAATGTTGAAGTAATCATTATTACATTTCGGGCTCCACGTATTTATAAACACCAAGTCCATAGAAGCACATGTCTGGAATGACACTAATGAATAAAATGTTTCACACAAATAAAAATACTCTATGTTTTGGTCTTGATCTACCCAGTTTTTCCATTCTTAATTCTGAATATGCCTGTGCATTAAGGAGTGAGGCCATTTCTTGGACAGCAAAAATTTCCAAGCTAACTGAACTTCCAGTGGTTTTAAACAGGTATGTGGATGTCAAGGTGGTGGACTGATGTTTTTCAGTCAGTTATGTCCTCATCTAGGTCACTGTCAGGAGAAGCTCTGTGCCTGTACTCTGCAGTGTTGGAGAGACGTTTCCAGGCCTGCTCAGACTTCTGGTTTCCTGTGCTGTGGGACCGGCCCACGCGCCCTAAGTGTTTGGCTGCCCTGTCCTCTAAGCCCTCCATTCCAGAAGTCAGACTCCTTTGCTCTGCCCCCTGTTGGTGGAGGTCATGCCTCAGGTTCTCCAGGTTCAGTGCCCAGGGTCCTAGCTTCTGCCAGTTCACCCTCTGGAAAGCCATGAGACAGTGTAGGTTGCCCCCCACCTGAAGGAACATGAAAGGAACAGCTCTGCTAAGGCAAAGACTATTAAGAAAACATTTTCCCACTGCTCTGTCAATTCTACTAACCTTCTTGGTTTTCCGTATCTGGATTCCTCTTTCTGTATGACGAATGTCCAAGTATTCCGGGTTCTGTGTATTTAGGTCTGTCACAATATCTGCCCACCTAAAAAGAGGTGCATTTTAACAAACAATGCAGATGAAGATCAACTTTTCTCAATCTGATTTTCATAAAAACCTTTGCATTAGTAGAATGAAAAGGAATTTACTTTTTACAGTGGATGGCAGGATGTTTTCTGCTTGGTTCCCCAATAAGAATCCAGTGTTCCATTTCATTTAATGGAAGTGGACCCCTGTAGCCAAAAGTAATTGATGTCTAGATTATTTTTATTCACCAGTTTATTATCATAATTTTTTTTAAACGTTAAGAAAAAAATCCTAAATGCTAAAGTAGCTCAGACAAACGTACACAACAACAGTACATAAGTAAAGAAGGAAGCTTCTACAATATACTGCTTCTACGCTATACCTGTAGGCTTTGGCTGCCTTTAATGGTGTTGCTTCAAAGCCCACAGGGCAGAAGTAGTGGTTCTGACAATGGTAAATGTAGGCCATAGACTCGTCCCTTAATCCCTGTGTCAACTTCAGCAAAGCTCCCTCAGCTGCACAAAGGGAAAAGCATCATAATATAGTATTATAATATGCTGTGGATTTCTTTTTTCAACAAATGTGCCAAAATAACCTGTCAATAGTATTTAAGAAAGAACCTTTGCCAAATGAATACAGAAGATACTTTAAATAGGATCCCAGAGTATGGTTTTGTATTCTTTCTGGTTGCTAAGTGATCATGCACCATCAACATTAAACAGTACATGATATAAGCTGAGAAGATACATTCAACAGTAACGCTGACCTTTGTTAATGTGCAAAGGGTTAGTAAATACTGGAAATACACCAAATACACAAAAATCTATCAGGCAGAACAGTAAAGTCACTGACAGGTAAAGTTAAGAGTATCAACAGCATTTATTTTGCGAGAGGCCTAAAGATCTTGACAACCGTTACGTAAACTTTTACCCAATTCTGCTACATCAAAAGCAGAACACTTTTGTTGTCACATGGTAGCTTTGAGCCATATTTTAACACAAAAACGCACAGATGAAAGCATCAAGGCACAGATCTGAAACATACAGTGAAATATTTATATCACTTTAAAATCCAGAGGGTATTTCCCCCCACATGTATGCATTACTTGTTCTTTTCCTATATTTAAGGCCTTCAACAGTGTGGAAGTGTCTAATCTGCTTTTACAGCACAACTTAGCCAATTTAATACATTATTTTTTGAATTATTTAACAACTATTTGGACACAACTGCATCCATAGAGAAATGTCTCTCTTTTCTTTCGTGTAGAATCAGAAATTCTTTCCAGACAAAATTCATTTATTTACAGTTCCTCTCTGTCTGCAATGCTTCAGAATAGTCAACAGTGCCACTACCAAGTAACTGTCAATGCAGTGCTGACAGTGTGGTTCCAACCAAATAATAGCTGTTTACTGGTGGTCCTGTGAGGGTCCTGAACGTTGATGAACAGAGCAAAGGGGGCTAACAAAAACAGATCTGTTACTGGAAACTATAAAGTGCACCTATATGGTGTGTGAGGCTGATAAAATGGACAATGAGTGTAGATTCAAGGACGGTGTACTTAACGAGGTGGCTCTGGTGTATACAGACATACACATAACTATATGTTGTCAGAAGTGGTGTGTAGGGTAATATTCAACTCACCTGTCTCTCCTGCTGTCTTGTGCTTCCCATGGGGTTTATATAAAATATAAGAGCATCCTCGAACGCGAAAATGGTCATTAATCTGTCTGAACCATCTGCACCAATACAAAAACAGTTGTTAAAAATACTTCGGCATCTTTGAAACCGTTTCAGATTTCTTATGGTTGTCAAGAGCAAGCAGAATAATCATACCGCATCAAAGTGGCATTGCCAGTAAATGGTCCAAACTTAATATCTTCAAATGGAGGCTGAAAACCAAGAATATGCAGGGCCTCCTCTTGGGAAATGGGTGGAAAGCTGACAGAAAAATGAAAGGGTTACTATTTATTGTTTCTAATGTGGACGCCTGACAGCTCAGGGAGATCAGAGGAACATACAGTGATGCTATAAAAAGAACAAGAACTATGAGAAAGAGTGAAATTATTATTCATTGTCTGAGGCTATTGTTTGAGATAACTAATAATGATAATAATTAGTGTATCATTATATAATTTAGTACAGCGGCCCCCAAAATTTGTTGCGCCATGGACAAGTTTCATATATAAATATATTTTTTCAAGAACCAGAGTGCATTTGTTTTTTACTCATTTTTGCTAGCTTGTGGGCTAATTTTTTTTTTAATGTATTGTATTATGTAACCGAGATGTAACCAAGAGCGTTTTTTTCTAAATAGAAGGTCTTACACGTTCTGATAATTAATGAAATATTTTTATTCTGTGTTTGTGTGTGGCCGATACAGGTCCACTGCCCACTGGTTGGGACCTCTGCTTCAGTACACACTTAAAATTCAGTACATCAATTAAATCCAAAAGTAATTGGACAGTCAGCATTACTTTTGCACTCCAGCACACAGGATTTGAAATGAAACTGCAGAATGTGACTGTCAGCTGATTTACTTTTATAGAAATCACAGTCGTTTTATTTACAATTTATATAGTAATGAGATCTGTGAAAAAGAAATGTTAGAAATGTGATTTCCAACACCCTGACTTCATACTCCCTGTTTCACATCCAATTCACTGAAGTGTAGAGTCCAACAAACACTGTGTCTCTCCTGAGCTAATTACTGCCAAACTGCACTGTGTTTCAATAGTTCCACTATCAGTCACAAGTCACCACATTTAACGATGAAGATATGTGCTTATGTGAAAACACATATGGAATAATGAGTAATCAAAACAAGTAATCTTCTATATTAGATATCATTTGCCTTACGGCACCTCGCTACACACTCTTGGAAATATATTTATATTTCTAATTTTAAAATCTGGTTTTGGAAATTTGCCCTGCAAAGATGAACAACACATTCAGTTTAATGTATGCTCACTCTTTATACAGTAAAAATCGGAAGCTGGAGTGCAGTAGTTTCTGTACCTTCCAGCTCCTAGGGTGCTGTACAGGAAGTTCCAGCAAGAGACAAGTGAGGAAATTCCACATGAGGTTTTATACTGAGGGCGGCTGATGCAGTACCTAAAGAGGTCAAAAGAGCAACAGAAAAAAAGAATGACAAATGTCTTTCTGACATCTTATTAAGTTCTAGGATTAATGAGGTCAAGGGCTACTCTGGTACCATCTCCGCAGATCCAGGACTTTCCTTTGCTTGATCTCTTCCAGAGAAGCTTGCGGAGGGAGGTCCAGCAGATTTCTGCTCGAGCGATCAGAAGACTTCATTTTTTTTGGAGCAGATTTCTTTAGATTACCTGTTAAAAAGAGATCTACATTAGGAAGTACACTCTATGGGTTCATACTGATGTGTTGGCTTTATATCATGCACTTTAAGCCTACTAGGGAGACTGCAATAAAGTGTGTGTGTGTGTGGGGGGGGGGGGATTTAGTGAAAAGTGTCTTTCAACCTAAAAGTCTCTTAACATATTCAAATTTATGCCATACGTACTATAATATTTAGGATTTTTTCCTAACAATAGACAGTCCTTATAAAAAAACTATGATGGAAGGTGTGTGTATTACCTATAAGTTAGAAGAGTCTAACAAAGAAAAAAGGAACTTGCTAATCACAGGATTTTCCAGTAAGACAGCAAAACTGACCAACCACAACTACATGGTTCACTTTTTTATTTCAACAAAGAAAGCAGGACTGGAAAACAACATCTTGCCCTGTTTTACGTAAGTACGTGCCTTTAAAACTATTAACGGGCTTAAAGATTTTGAATGGAAATGCAGTTTCATTTGTAAATTGACTTTTACTGGAGAAATTACAGCATTAATGTACAGTGTGTTGGCGGTAATACTTGCATACATAGCTAAATAAAAATAAAGATGTGATCAAATGTATCTAATTAATATAATATTGCATCTGTTGTACATCTGAAGCATAAAGCTAAACGACTCACTGGTTATGTCACTGGCAATGCCATGGGGTTACATAAGCAGTGGCACCAGATGGTCAGTATGACTATTCATTTTCCTGTCATGTTTTTCTCCCCAGTAGTAAGCTTGTAGCTTTTCACCAAATCAGCTCACACTGATATTTCTTGCCATTCCACTCTGCTAAAAGATGATCTATCTTAACTGGCACTCCAGCTGTATCTTTAAAACAACAGTTTGATTAGAAATCCAGTTTACAAACTTTCCCTCTTACCCACAAAGCCATCAGTCAAGACATGTTTGCTACCTGAAATCAAGCTGCAAACCATGGAGTGACACTAGCATTTTTTTTTTTATTAACTGTATTTGAGGTCAAGAAAACCAATTCTGGTCAAAGTAGTTTAACAATAGCCTTGTGTAGCATTATAACTGGTCGGCAATGGGCTTTCTTGGCCGCACAGTGGAAGATGGCAGGGGCAGAGCAAACTGAGCACCATGAAAGTAACTTGAGTTGCTTTCAGGGAGACAGAGAATCACAGTTAGTGAATCATAAATAGAGCAATGCTGCATGTTAGACTGACCTATATTCTAGCATGGAAGGTGGTGAAGCAGTCTCAAACTGATTTTATTTGTGACGTCACGGGCAACGCTTTTGATCAAAGCTATGGAAACCACCCAATGAAAATGGAAAGCTATGAGTTTAAGCCACTCATTACCACTGAAGTTATAAGGAGTGTTTCAACTTGGATTGCTTTGCACAACACAGGGCAGCTAATCAGAGCAGAGGTAATTAAAGGCATGGCAACAAGAGAGAGAAGGCTGGAAAATGATTTACTTAATATCAATGTAGACCTTGAAGGAAAAAAAAAATAATAATAATAATAAAACGCAAGTAAAATAACTAGCTTGTGATACAATGTTACCTATACAAATGAACCAAAGTGCATCACATGATACCAGTAGCTGAGGCCTGAAGTATGACTGTACTTTCACTTATTTGCATAGATGCTGTGTATCATTTATGTTTAGTCAAACTGTTGCTTTAAGAAAGTGTATTTAAAGGAACTTACTTGTCCTGTTTTTTCGTGTTAAGACTGCATCAAAGTCGGTGGTGTCGATCTCCCAGGCTAACACAGGCTTTTTGTTGCTGGATAGCCCTTCCTCCATATCACAGTCCTCAGCTAATGGTGTATTATCTCCTCCAGCCTGAGACTGGGAGACAGTGGTTGTGTTGGACTGAGTCAGTGATGTACTGCTATCAGAGTTGGTCTGGGGGGCATCTCTGGGGACGATGATGGGACGGGCTTGGTTGAGCAGCGCATAGTCCGAGCAGACTGTGTAGAATTTCTCCCGGGAATGGGTCACTGGACAGGTCCATGGAAGCTGCAGCTCAGCGCTGGAGGCACGCCTGGCTCGTAGCGAATCGCGGGTGAATGGGTTCAGGAAGTGGCGCTCATTCTCTCTGGTCGGGGCCCGCACAGGGGCCGCCGGATCACTAGCACCAGATACGTTACCGCCTTCACTTTCTGCAGTGTTAGGCATTGAACACTTGGGTGACAAGAGAATTACCTATTGCAGGTCACAGTTCAGATGGTATTCCTCTGCTGTTACAGCCTGGTTCTGTATTAGAAAAGATTGACACAGAATAAATGTGACTATGAGACTCTAGATTCAAGGTATCAGGAGGATCAGCAGTTTCCATTTAGATTCAACAAGCTTCCTCTATATTTGCACAGTTTTCATTTTTTTAAACAAATCACTTTCATTTACACAATACAGTTGATGCATAAAAAATGACACATCAAGCCTTTAGGTGTATTCAATATTTTAAGACCTCAAGAAATGTTTCTTTTGCTCACAATAAAACAGTAAAATATTATAACACATTTATTATAATCTATAACCTAACAACCGGTTTCACTTTTTTCCCCTGGCCACTCATTGTTACACATGAACAGACCACAGCACACTGTGAACAACACTGTGAATTATTTCTCTGCTTTTAGACTAGTTCAGGAGTGAAAAACACATATGAAATGCAACGCAATATGGCATTTTACACAGTTTGTCTTATTATTTGTTGTCTTTGCTGTGGTCAATGTTAGTATTTGGCCTCACTCTGCTGATCTTCTCCAGTGAAACATAACTCCAGTCCAGGTGGACCGGAGTGTGGTGATTTCTCTGCTCGGATACACATGGCAATGAATATAGGAGCTGAATCAGTGTATGAGCAAAGTCATCACTGATCTGTCCTGAACTTACATGACCCAAACTGGTCCCATTACACAGATCTGTCTAGCCCTACATGACACAAACTGTGCTCCCCTGATCAAGACCAATTTCATTAGCAGGTAAACTTTCACTCAGATTTTTCTGTCTTATAACACACAAAATACCCCGCTACTGATTACATGAACCCACACCAAACACAACTGTAAGAGTTGTGTACTACATGCAATCAGTCCCGCCTTTAGCTGCATCGCACAGTTTCATCCGTTCCTGCTTTGACACACCTGATTCAGCAACAGAGGAAACTTAATCATTAGCGAATGATGTAACGTGGGTGCAAGGAAAACATAAAACTGCTATGCAGCTGGAGTTTAGGTGAACCACAGCCCTGAATCTGGTAAACAAGATCAAAATGCAACAACTATTGATTCTTGCTAGCTCATTTTAGCTAGTTTTGCACCAGTCCTATTCAACCCCCATGGTAGACAAAGAAAGGCACAATACCATTCGTTTTTGTTTATCATGAACATTATAAAAATGAAGAGATGGAGGTTCACTAATTTTGGATAGTAAAAAATGGCTACACTTGCACTGTAGGCACACCTGGCTCCTGTTGTACTAAGCACATGTCACAAAGCCACCTCACAGAAATCAAGGTCTTAGACGTTCAACCCAGTCTTTAATAATTTTATGTGAAAGTAGTACAGCTCTACACTGTCTACTGGTGCAATGATCTGACCAGAGCAGCAGAATCCCTCTCCATCTTCAAAAACCTCCTAAAGACTCAGTTGTTCAGAGAGCATTTCCCCTCGTGATGATCTACCTTCTTGCCTTCCTACATAAAGATACCTAGTACTCTCCTCTGGTTCTCACTGTCATGAAACTGTTTTCTCGTGTTGTAGATGGCTTTGGGTAAAAGCATATACAAAATGAATGTAATGTAAATACGTCTACACCATCACACACACCCTCTCAGGACACTGTATAGCAGCAGCAAGCATAATTTAGGTCAAAGCTCAAAGCGCATACGGGCTTTACAGTCATTTAGATGAGATCAGATTCAATTAAAGAGCTGAATATAAGATAGGGATCTGTTGGTTGAACCAGGCAGCTGCAGTGCAGCCAGCATTACTAACAATATCCCACCCTCACAGGGGGGCACATGACGTGTGTTGCATTTAAGATGCAGTTAAAATTCAACAAATGAGCCACATTTATTCACTCAAACACAAACAGCACAGTCGAAACCAGCTCCTGGACACATACCTGGACACTGGTGATCCCGTGCAGAAAAGACAGACGGATGAATGACAGGTTTTAAAAACACACACCTCCTCTCAGTCCCACTGTTAAAGGGCTTCTGTGGTTCATACCAAGCCCAAAATAGGAGGGGGGTTGGGTCCAGTACGCAGGGGGAGAAAACACACACACACGCCCGAATATCATTTCTAATTATTCGTTTTATAATGTATAATTTACCATATATTAAGAGAGTTGGAGCTGTATTCGAATTGCAATATTGTAGTGTTGACAATGTGAGCCGTTTCACCCCACTATTTTTATTTTCTTAACAGGGCAGCACAGTTGAGTTAATCGTTGACAGCCATGGGTGCGTTCTAGTTACGCAGACTTTGGTAGTCCGGTATGCGCATGGCCTGCGGTGAAGGACTCTAATTCTGGGCTTGAGGCGGTGTTGTTATAAACCATCAGCTTCACTCTGATCTGTACATTTAATCATAGAATGTTAAATTAATTCACTGAGCACATTTTCTATCCCTGCACGACTGTGCCCCAGTGCACAAAGCAAGCTCCATAAAGACATGGCTGGCTGGATGAGTTTGGTGCAGAGAACTTTACTGGCCCTCACAGAACCCTGACCTCATCCCATCCAACACCTTTGGGATTAACTGGAAGGGAGATTGTGAGCCAGGCTTTCTCATCCAACATCAGTGTCTGACCTCATAAATACATAGGGAATGGACACAAATTCCTCAATGAAACACTCCGTAATATTGTGGATAGACTTCCAAGAAAAAAGAAAGCTGTTATAGTTGCAAAAGGAGACCAACTGCATTTTAAAGGCAATGTATTTGAAAGCCATGCCATTAAAGTTGCTGTTGGTATAATGGTCATTGTATTTAATTAAGTGTATTTAATAAACAAACAGGCGTTCATGATCCCCTGCTGGTGTGATTCACAGAAGAAAAATAATACCAACAAAAACTTTATAACTATCACTTTTTTTTATTGGTGTGAAACAAATAAATGCTCATAAAAATAAAAAAATAAGTAGCTCTTTTAATGTGTATATGGCTCTGGTCAAAACGTGACCTGTACGTGAAGATCAGGAAAAGTACTGGCGTGAGGGCGCTCGTGTGCAGACCTGTCCGCAGCTGCAGTTCCTGATTGCCTCTGTTCGAGTGAGTAGAACTTCAGTCCTGCTGTTGAAGTCATTATGTTTTAGCCTGGTCACAACATACTGACTGCTACAAAAACCACATGCTGTTACAGTATAGCACAGTAATGTCAGCAGACGCCATATGTGAACTTTATTCTGTATCATCTGGGGGAAATCGGAACGCTTCT
>JBBPCW010000106.1:8839419-8850362 GCA_037974425.1 Phenacogrammus interruptus
TGGTCCGTGCGTTCCCTCAGCCGCTAAACCACTACCGGAAAGACCATAAAAGCTGCGCCAGTTAAAATAGACGCGCTCTGTCAGGTTTTAAATTATAACCTTCTGTTTTGGCTATAGGTCCGGGTCTGTATGGGACAGCTTCTGGACCCGGAACCGGACCGCGGTCCGCCTGTAAGTGACCTCTGATCTACAGTTTTAATGCCCGTATAAAACAATTTAATGCTTTTTAATGCCATTTAAGGCCTTAATTTTCAAAAAATCAATTTAATGACAATGCTTTTTAATGCCCCGCGGAAACCCTGTCAGACCACATGCAATGAATGTTAGTAAATATAGTTAAGCTAATCTGCCCACTTAATGTTAGTAAGCATTTGATTAGACGTTATATTGTGAATTGTATATTATTAATTACGTTAGTATAACATTTGGGCAGAAATTTTGATAAGAATTTTATAATGTAAAAGACAAGAATAACAAGTGTGATCTTTTTCTGATTGATACTTTTCCTGAACTGGATGTGACTGATCCAGTGATCACCCAATTTGTCTGGATTAAAAGTGACTGTTTCCTACTTAAACCAATAGCCTGAATCATCCTTTACTGCCACACTGGCCATGTTTTCATTTTTAATGTAAAATCTCCTACAGTGTAGATTTTGGACACGTTTCCCAACTGTTTCTGCAAGTACCCTTTTTGAACAGAGACTGATGTTATGAGGGAGGGGAAAAAAGGACAGACTCCAGTAGTTATCGCTGCCTGATATGTTTTATTTCAACCAATGTGACAGATGTCCCACTCAAGGTGACAAATGATGTACAGAACAAACTCCAAAACTTCAAGTACTTCCCTCCTCCTTAGACCTTAAATTAAAATCCAATCTTAGCAAATAAAGCTTTTTTTAAATCAAATCAGAACCCAATAAAAAATAAGTTAAACCTCAAATCCTGAATGCTCTTGTGATTTAGCATTGACCATAAAATAATGGGCAAAGACTTCTGTGGTCTTGAGAACACAACAATTATCTCCCGGGATTTTTAACATCGTACCCCAAGTTGCCAAAAATCAAGTTTGGCCATATAGGCTCGAAAATGAATGCAACTCTTAAATCAGGGCCCATTTCTCTTTAAGAGAGGGATTTAACACAAAGTGCTTCACTTACAGTTGGGTAATACTGCACTTTAAACAATACAGTAATACTGGGCCTTTAGTTCCAAAAACACGCAGTATTACTCAAAAGGGGAAAGTTTTAAAACAATTAAAAAAACAAAAAAAATACACCCCTACAAGGGCAATATAATTCCAATAGGCCAGTGTCTTGTTTCTTTTATCAGTTCTTGCAGTTAAAATTTTTGAATAAAGCTCATGTATAACACCCCTGAAAAAATAAGAATTTTTTTGTAGCTTTTCTTAGCTTGAATTTGGAGAAGGAATAAATGAGAACCTGGACAAGCCTGTCAGAATTTAACCAATTTCTCCAAATAATTTGATATATAAAATTATAGCAGTGTATCTAGTACTCTTTAAATGAGGTAAAGAAACATTTTCTAATAACAAAAACCATGGCGTTTGTTGTTTTGTTGCTATGGGGGTGTTTTTTTTTTTTTGGGACAATGCTTTTCCTTTAGTTACCATTGTTGCTGTCATGGTTATTGGGCCAGGGCTCTGAGTTCCAGCGACTCAATGATGGAGGCCACATGCTCCAGGGGTTGTAGGTGCGGCCAATCTCAGTGGGGGCTGGAGTGGGCGGCGCAGTGTGGCTGACCAGGTCAGGAAGGGTGGAGGAGTGCAAGGTGGTGTCAGCGCCTGTAGACCAGATGGAGCTGCTGAAGGGCAGACTCGGGGACCAGGGGTTGCGAGACTTCCCGAGAATGGACTAAAGGGAATGAGAGAAGTCTAAATAAGAGAAAGTCTTGTGAAATCTAAGAACTATTAAGATCCCAACTCATATCTCCACCTCAATATCCAACACAATTATCACACATTTCCTCCACACTGCACTGGCCAGTTAAGGACAATAACATCCTAATCTAATCCTGATACAAATGTTTGCCTCTTCAACAGTGAAATGTGGTCTGTCATGGGCCTTACAGTTGTTGGAGTGGTTGGAGAGCCGGTGCTAGTAGGCCAAGGGCTTGATTGTTCAGTGTCCCAGATGGAGGAGGGCACAGAGGAGTATTCAGGCCAGCTTGACTCCATACTCTTGGGAACAGCAGCCATGCCGCTGAAAACTGCACAAAACAAATGCATGCTAAATTAATTAACAAAATGAATGTGGCAATTTTAAGGCATTTTTAAGTGTCAGACAGCTGTAAGTTTAAACTCTTTGTTTTATATATACACGCACCTCCAGTCAAGTTGAGTGGGTTGTTGGGTCCAAATGCAGAGAAAGAGTTGAGGGAACTGAAGCTAGGACTGTTGACGCTTTCAACGGGACTCCATAATCCAGAGCTATTAATGGGAACATTACTTTTCATATCCACACGTTTAAACATCACATTAAGCATCACAGTATGTAGGAAATAACATTATATGTCACAGCAGTTCACTTGCCTGTCAGAGCTGTCACTCTCCACTGATGGCATGTGAGGTAGGGCCACCTTTCCAAGGCCATCTGTCTTACCTGAGCCACTGCCACCTAAAACAGCACACGAGCACACAATCAAAAAGCCAGAAAAGGTTACAGCAGTATTTTACAGCACTTTTCCACTGGCACAAAGAACCACAACATTTCACGAACAAATGAAATGACCTGTACAGTCATTGGCAGGGCTAAAAAATGGACCACAGCGAAGCAGACAATGTCGCTGATTTCTGATTGTTTTGTTTTTTTTTACTGTCCACGAAAAAAAAACAAAAAAACAAAAAAAACAATGGCGATACAAACTAACTACTGGAAGTCTATGAAATACAAGCACTACTGTTTGGGCTAAAGATACATTTTCTATGACTGTAACAAATTTGTCTTTACAGCTATGGGAAATGGTGTTACACAAAGGTGTATCAGGACATCACTAAACAGCTAGCTGGGTAAGGTATTCATTGCATGGCTAAAGAACACAGAAAAAATGTGCTGCAAGTTCTGTGCCATCGCAGAACAGTTTATGTACAGCATGGGTCCTGTATATACATGGAAAAGTGCCTTTACATTTTTTGATAGAAATTTCACACACCAGGGCTTTTGTCATAGCCGGCAGCCACAGCTGCAAAAGTGGGGTTTCCATTCTTCCCAGGTAGAGATGTGGTCAGTTTATTCCCTGGAGCCTTCTTTGAGTTTACCTCACTGAACAAAGATGAAGATGACAATTAACACCCATTCAGTATTACAAAATATGTAATGCTTGCAAACTGTCAGGATATGTGTTGGCTTGCTTGCTTTACCTGCTGGTGTTAAGCACACTGCTGTAGCTTCCACGTGGCATCAGGGTTGGAGAGGTGGGGGGAGGGGAGCAAGCTCTGGAAATAGCAGAGTTGGGCCTCTTCAGAAAGGGGTCTGCATTCATGGTCTGCAAGGAAATCTGTTGAAGACTGTCTGCTTCTAAAAATAGAAAGATTAATATTAGATATTATATTAGCTGAAAAGAACATGCCCTTAAAGTCATACACCATTGGAAAATCAAAATATTTATTTATATTTAGAGCACAAGCTCCAATGGACTTACGGCTGTTGATTTTGAAGGGAACATCCCATTCTGGAGGAGGTGACTCTTTCTCCCCTTCTGAACCACTACTGAACTCTTGTATAAAGCCGTTGCTAAGGAACTTTGCCAACGGGGATGCCAATGGACGCCCATCCTCCAACTTTCCACCAGGTACTTAAAAAAAAAAAAAAAAAGAGCAAAGAGCATTCACAGTTACCACAGATTTTTAAGAGCAAGTGAAAGCATCTTGCTAAAGTCATACGTTACCCATACCTCTTTGTTTCTGTGGAGGTCTTGTTTTGGAGACGTTGGAGGCTCCCGTGCTGATGACGGTTTTGGGGAATGTCTTGCGCTGCTTATTTTCCAATGGAGTGACATAGGGAAGTTCCAAAGAACTAGAACAGACAAAAATGAAGGTTAAATATAAAATGCTACTAAGAACTTTAACCACAGCTGAGCTCTCTAAAGGAACAATAACTGGAACTGATATTGTTTTGCTTCAAAACAATATGGATGGATTCAAAACCTGGACTTCTCCACTTGATTCTCTTTTTTTGTGGATGATTGTTTCTTGATTTTGGGTTTAGTTGGGGAGGGAGGGACTTCTTCTGGTTCTTTGTCTACTGCGACTGTTCGGACTTTCTTCTTCACTGGTTCCTATGTAATACAAAACCACTCATTAGGAGATTAAATAAGCATTATAAAAGTTGACAAATTGCTATAGTAAAATTTGGCAGTGTGGGTGTGGACCTCTTTAATAATAGCCTCTGTATCTGGGTTGGAGGTCTCTGTAGTGGTGGAGGAGCTGTCGTCATTGTCTGCAAGTGCTTCTTTTAATTCTTCTCCTTGAGCCTTTCCCTTTGCTTTCCTCTCTTTCTCTTCCTTCTTTTTCTGAGCCTTTGATTTACTCTTCAATTTCCCTTTCGATTCCAGCACTCCTGACAAAAACAATTATTTTAATTAAGTTAGTAAAATTCAAAAGTTTATCAATCACAACCATTAGGTCCATGTTGATTTAAAATTTGCATTTTAGTAGCTTTCTAACCCATATTACCTTTGTTTTGTGAAGGCTGCAGTACACTCTGCTCTGTGAATGCATTGATGGCAGGAGACTCAGGTCGGTCCAAGTCTTTGTCCATGGCTATGAGAAGTCTGTTGTAGTCTTGATCTTCCATGCTATGACCTCTGTGGGGCTGTGACAGAGCGGCTGTGCCAAGGTTTTGGAGTTCTTCCAAAGGGCAGGAGGTCTGCTGCTGCTGTTGCTTTGAGCTTTTTGTCTTACGATGGGTTAACTGAGGGAGTCCTTGGCCACTGTCTTTTATGAGCTGTGAGGAAGAAGGGGTGGAAGGTTGCATAGATGCTGAGCGGCCTGAGCCTGTTCTGGACTTGCTGTCCCCCAAAATTGTGCTGCCATTGGAGTTGGAGTGGGGGCCACCCTGCCGTCCGCCGCCTCGTCCACCACTACCTGACGCATACATTCCTCTAGTCGAGTTCTGGTGCGAGTCAGCGTAATCGTTCAAGCTGTGTAGAAATGGCAAACATTGAAACTGTGTCCATGTATTAAACGAGAACATGCAACAAAACAACAGAAACAAGGTCAACTTACTTTGCATCACTTTGAATTCTTACAATTTCCCTGAGATCAAATGGTTTTCCGGTCTCCATGGGAGAGTTGGATTCCACAGATAGGCGTCTCTTAAAAGGTTCCCATATTCCCTGGGCCTCCAGATAGGCGGCGGCGATAACCAGGAGAAACATAGAACTACAGAGATACAAGGATATTTATCATCCATTTCACTTTATTTGAAGTCAGCTGCTTCTCCAACAATATAAAATATGCATATTCAGCTTCCAGTTAAAGAACCTAATAATGCTAGCCAAGAAAAGACTTAGAGCTTCAAAAACATTACAAAATGCAAATGTTTTTGAACGTTATAGTCAATTAAACACTGAAAAATTGCTACGTCTCTTAGATCTTCAGTTCAGGACACTTGGTAGCAAATTCAGCAATTAGGTAGCAGACTCAAACTTACATAAAGGTAAGTTAAATATCACATGACAATTACATTTGAAAACATTTTGTCACCATTCCCAATATAATGAACCTCCTGATAACTAGCTATTAGCTACCAAATTATTAATTATTTGAAACATGTAAAAAATGGAATTACCAATGGACAGTCTATACCTACCACCAATGAGAGAAAGTAAAATGAACATGTCATGCATGAAAGTTGATGACAGCACAAACACTGACCTCATAAAGAGGGAGACAATGATGTAGAGCTCCAGTTCCCAATTGGGTGGTGGGATGGTCTCTGCACAAACTGGCAACACATGATAGGGCAATGACGCGTTCAGGATGAACGCAAACTCCGAGCCGCCTGCCGACACCAGCTTCAGTTCTCGAATAACTCGTGAAGACGTGAAATCTGGTGTAAACCTGCATCAAACAAATGAAATACACAGACATGTGTGACCTTTATTACTCTGAACTTAAATAAATCAGAATTAAATAATCAGAGTGAAATAATCAGAACAAGGCAAAAATTACATGTATATTGTCCGTTTGAATGAAATCTTGTGTTTCCAAAACTTAAAGAATGAAAACCTTCATGTTAATGTCACATGATTTTATCCAAAGTCAGTTACGGAACTGTGTGCATGTGTGCGCGTCAGTCCTCAGTAATGAGTCCCATGGGATTTTTGAAAGGGTCAATATGGCCTTTTGCCTTCATGGAAAGGAAGCTCCCCAGATCATGCTGGCCCTGTACACTGTTAAAATTGCCTAGAATGAGCACACGAGTGACAGAAGTGTACCATGGAGGAATGGAAGAATGGGCCTGGTCTGATGAATCATGTTTTCTTTTGTATCATGTGGGTGGCTAGGAGCATGTGAGGTGTTTATCTGAAGAAAAGGTGGCACCAGAGTGCATATACAGCGAGTATTGAATCACATCATTTTCTAAGTAAATAGATTTCTAAAGGTGCTATTGACATGAAATTCTCAGCGATGTAATGAAATGGAATGACTCAGGGGAAAGGTATTTAACACGCTTAATGCTTCTTAGAAAAGCCTTGGTGGTGATGACAGTTTTAAGACACCTCCTGTATGGAGAAACTAGTCGCATGCATTGATTGTGGGGTTTGTGGGGCCCTTCTATGAAACCTGAGCTTTAGTTCTTTCCATAGATTTTCTATAGGATTCAGGTCTGGTGACTGGCTCGGCCATTCTAGCAGGTATATTTTTCTTTCTTTGAAACCAACTGCGAGTTTCCTTGGCTGTGTTTGGCATCATTGTCTTGCTGAACAGTCCACCCTCGTTTAATCTACATCATACATGTAGATTTGTATGAATTGTGCCAGTGCCCTATGCTGAAAAACAGCCCCACATCATTGCTCCCACCTCCAAACTAGGTACTTCGTATAGGGTTTTTTGGGCAATATGCAGTGCCTTTTGATCTCCAAACATGATGTGCATTATGCAATACAAAGTTCAATTCTGGTCTAACAAGGCCAGAATATATTCTCACAGTATTTCACAGGCTTGTCTAAATGTTGTTCAGCAAACTATAAATCTTTTTCTTTAGCAATAGAGTCTTGAGTGGTGAACATGTGGTCCTTGGCTACTCGACAACTCTTCTGCTAATTCTTTTCGCTCCTCTAAAATTTAGCTTGAAGCACCAGGTCTTTGCCCGGTTTATGGTGAAGCGCTGTTCTTCCCACCTCGGGATTATGGCCTCAACAGTGCTCACTGGAACCATCAATAGTTCAGAAATTCCTCTGTAACCAATGCCATCAGTATGTTTTGCAACTACAAGATTGCAAAGTTCTTAAGAGACAGGATTTCAGCTGGTCTTTCCATGCCTTTTTGCACCTGGATTATTACAGATATCCGGTCAGATTTTCAGATCAATAGGACTTTTAGAAATATATGTACTTGTAAAACTGGTACATATATACAGCACGCATACCTCACCCAGGCTCGAAGGCTTTAATAGTCCCTAGGAGCACAGTAAAGTTTAGAATTGTTGCACGTGACATCACCACACATGCTCCACAAATATGGCAGGGTTGCAAGAAAAAGGCTACTCCACCAGAAAGGCCACATTAAATCTAAACTGAGCTTGCAGATTCTGAGACCAAGTTGAAAAGCTCACCATCCTGTTGTGGGGTTTTTCTTTGCAACAGGGACTGAGGCTCTTGCCAGGACAGAAGGAAGAATGAGGAAAAATTTCTCACCTCTGCCAGAAAGTTATCGATGGGAAGAAACTTCACCTTCCAACATGAAAACGACTCAAATAACAGCAAAAATTCACCACACAGGCATTGAAGGAGAAAAACGTGACTGTCACATGGCCTAGTGAGAGCACAGACTTGAACCCTATTGAAAATCTGTGAAATTACTTGATTCAGATAAATACAGCTGGAAAATTTATTTTAATTTCAAGCAGCAAAATGTGAGTATCACTTGCTCTCTCTCTCTCTCACACACACACTCAATGGCACCCAGCGAGGAAGATAGAGGGGCAATTCACATACCTTCTGAAGTCTAGAGGAACCTATCCCCATGGTTCTCTTAATAGCACCTTTAGGCACTGAAGTACACACACACTTGACAGGTGATGTTTACCTACCACCTTGAGGTTGAACACATTGACCTAGTTTTACTAGCGCCTTTTCAGAAGACATTTCATAGAAGATCTTTCATGCAGCTTCTTGCAGCTTGGCCAAACCCTAATACTGTTTATGTTGGCACTAAACATTTCTCTTTTAAAATTTCGAGGTAAAGTTATAGGCCACAAACAATAAATGAGTATATGTTGTCAGTTACAGGTAAACAACCTGAGTATCAATGGGATATTATCTCCAATTCTACATTACAACAAAGTTAAAAAAACATTCTGTGGAAACTCACAATATGATGAGGTCTCTCGAAGTGTTTGGTTTGAGTGCAAATTCTTGACAGTTGAGAACTTTGAATCCATAGCCCTGGCAGGGGGTGCCACTGATTTCCATGGACCGGATATGAATAGGGAGAAGCCCCGTGTTCTCCAGTCTGAATGTCCTCCGCAGAGTGAAATTTGGTTCCTTGGGTTTGTCTATAATAAAAACAACAAAAAAACATCAATAAAAATGCCACAGTTGACACTATCCTAATAGCATCTAGCAGTTAAAGTAAACATACATTAATCTCATTCAAACACATCCAAATAAATACATTAATTATAGCATTTAAATTCTCAACCTCTCTGATTTTGCTGCAATGTGGGACTTGTGCCTTCATCAACAGAGCTTTACTTTCTTTCACAAGAAAACAAAAAATGTAATTCATTACACTGAAAAAAAGCCATAGAAATACAAAATTTTACTGCAAAAAAGACATGAGCAAATCTATCACAAAGGGTATGAATATGGGCACAGACTTCAACAACTCACATGGAGTTACAAAAATCCTGTCTTTAAGTATGTATGACACACAATGAAGTAATGTTGCCATGTCTGACAATCACTGTGGTTGAGTATACAGCTCTTAAAAATATTTCCTGAGAAAGAAGTGGTTATTCAGAACTGCACAAACAATAGGATGTCAATTTAAGAATGTCTTTGGAAGCTTTCCTAAAATTCTCTCTCAACTTTCACCTAAAATTAAGCAATAGTTGAACTCACTTTCTGAACAGTCTTTGAGGAGTGCTTCGGTCATCTTAAATCTCAAGGAGCTGCCTGGTCCCGGGGCCTTCCCAGCTAACTTTAGACTTTCTCTGGTACCCTGACCATGAACCATGATCAGATCTACCACTGTCAGGTTATTCCTATACAAACAATAATAAAAACATTTACAAAAGCAGTAGCATAAAATGTTGTTATTCAAGTTAATGCAAAGCCTGGCATCAATAAAAGCCTCTCCTCCTTTGTTCAAACATGCTCTCAGTCAAACTGAGGCCAGTGTACTGACAAACCTTTTTTTCAGTTTTACATTTCAGATGTTTATTAACTAACTATTCATCGCTTCTACCTGAATAAGAAACTGAATGATAAAAAGAAGAATTAAGGTCAATAAAGACATCCAGGTCAGGCTTCTGGCTCTAGATTGTCTAAGGATCAAGTATATAGCTGTATAAAGTGTATACTGTATGTGGACTAAGAGGTCACCTGACTACCAGCAGGGAGGACACACTACGGTTGCTGACAGGCGTGAACTTCACACTGAGGGACTTCGCTTCACCAGGCATAAGCAGCATGTTGAAAACAAAAGGTCGTGTTGTCCCTTCAATAAATCCTGTGGAACCTATTAGTGAGGACTGACACACAAACACACACACACACACACACTAATTGTTGCAAGGAACCATACCACACAATCTTGAAAACTGAGTTATAAGCACTAACAATTCCTGTAGAATGAACTATGTTGGAATTCTGTTTTTGCTTATTTCCAATGACCGTGTTCACAGCATCACAAATGAAAATCAAACAATGACTATGATATGTGCATTTGCATATATTTTAGCCAGCACACTTATATTGTCAATGTGTGCAGGATGGGGTAGTGTGTAAGCCAGAAGGCACAGAAAGCTTTTCTGCCTTTCCTAAAACTAAATAAAACAAATTGCTTCACAGTATTTTTATGATATTTTGAAGGTGCAAGTGTTTCCAACTGTGCAACCAATTCTTGAAAATCTGATTATGTGTTTGTTCTGGTTGAGCCAAGTATTGCTTGTGCTTCTTTCTATCTCAAAAACTAACAGAAAGTCAGTCAGCATTCACATCTTCACAGATTTGCACGACACTTAGTTGAGATTTTTGAGGTGGACAAGTCATGGCCTCTGTGAGCCTGGTTGAGGTATGCGTGCTATGCTTATTTCTCCGCACTGCAATACAGATATGTTTACATGCAAAGACATCTTAATGTGTTTATATTATATATAAACACATATATATATATATTAGTGGTGGGCATAGATTAATTTCACTGTAATCTTGGAATTTATCTAGATTAAAATGGCTCATTTGAATTCTGCTGAAGGCATTCATGTGTGCTACCGAAATAATGACTAAAAGTAAGTCTTTGAGAACGGCTTTCTCAACTCCTACAGTAAACTATTTCGGCATTACACAAGATGCAAACAACCTTAGTGTTGTCGAGGTTTCCATTGGGAAGCTTCTTAAAAATAAATTTTCCCTGAAGCAAACCCGAAGGCTTCATAGCTGCATCCATGTTAGCACGTCACGTTTGATATGGTAATTTCACAGCATGGGTGTCGTTAGGTCTATTTTTGGGGGTCTGAAGCCCCCACCCCCAAA
>JBBPCW010000106.1:8850462-8870196 GCA_037974425.1 Phenacogrammus interruptus
TCTACTATTTTTAAATTATATATCCAAACATTTCATACAAGATATCACTGAGCGCAGATACGCACTTTACAAATAGATACAAGACTATCAATTGAAATGAAAAATAATAAGTCTAGCTCTCATTATTTAATTAAAATGATGTACTGGCTGTTGAAGAGATAAAAGTTTACACATAGTTGAAAGATTACGCAGTTAAACAAACCAGGAAGTTAGACCCACAATAAAGTCTATAATGATACTCACTTGATTTCTTTGGACCTCAAATTCCAGTGTATTTGTGTCAATGGTAGATAATTTTCCCCTTGGGAATCTGTGAGGAACAAGTGAACAAATCCATCAAATTACAGTAAATGCTTACTTTCAAAAACAGATCGGGCTAAAAGAGGACATTTAAACAACCCAAAAAAGCACATTCGCAATACCGTATGTAAAAGACTGGACTTGATTTAATACAAATAAGGTCACCTTGCATACAGAATTGTTCTCTAAAGACAGTCCAATATGATATTAAGCTATCATCAACCCTTAGCATCAGTAATACAGACTAAACCACTGCAGTGAACCAGATCTTTACTGATAATGAAATTTTGAAACTTAGACAACATATGTCTCTTTGTTTATACTGTTAATTCCTGTAGTAGAAGGTTGGAGGTAAATCACCACCGAATAAAGTTACTTTTGTGTAAACGGTGCTCATCACCTGTGAAGTCGTGGTTCGGAGTTCCCGGCCTCAGCTATACACAGATATTGTTTGTTTCCTTTTACGTGGCAATATATAATTTTTCATGCCCTTGAGTGTTTATTAAGAAATTATTCAGAAAAATAGAATTTACTAATTTTGTATCATAAATATGTAAATTCAGCAAAATTTCCATATAAAATATAACTATATACATTTTTTGTATTGTCAAGAGAACACAGAGGTGGGGAAGTTTGTAAGTAGCTGAGTGCATTATTCATTTCTTCTTGCTGCTTTTTTGGCTGCTACTGGCAGATGTAGCCCAGCACTGTGACCGTTTCTGGCGTGTAGCTCTCTCGAGTTTACCTCTACATTTTTTTTAAGGGTGATGTATTAACCAGCGTTTAAAATGAAATCAAAGTGTTTTGGGAGCATATTTGGGGGCATATTTTGAGGGCATATTTAAGGTTAAGTGAATTTCAGGGGGTTCACTATATTACCATTCGAGTCTTGGCAAAAGAAATACAGGCTTTTTACTTTGTTCTAAGTAGCACCATCAAATTGGTGCAATCAAGTTAACCTAGTGTGTTACCTGTCTTCTAGTAATCCAGTTAAAGCTGATGGATTTGGGTAGAGGGCCACTGGTAGAACCTGCACGTAGACTGGGACATCAGCTGGGTTCTCCAGAACAACTTCCTCTTCCTAATACAGAAAGTGTTTTATACATAAGGACAGGCTAAATTCTGTGTGCAAAGGCAAATACAAACTACTATGAACAAGTCAAGTTAAGTCAAGTAGATTTGGTCATTTCTACCATATACACAGTACGTAGTAAGAATGAAAAATGAAAGAATGAAACAAAGCTGGTGCAACACAAGAGCAGAACAGAAAAGCAGAACAGATGGCTCCTGGGGCCAGATCTTTGCTCGTCAAACGTGCCAAGTCTGTCCAGAAGCAGTCAGTCTGTACGCGGGGATGCACGTGAGAATCCGAGGTGGGGGCGGGGCTCAGTGCGGAACGCGCTGGGGATGTTTGTGTAAACACAGTCCGAAAACAGCAGCAGGAAAACAGCCACCATTTATTCTGCCACTACAATGTTTACTGAAGCCTACTACTGCACAATAATACTGGAATTATGTCAGCATTGGACAGATGTTTAGGACTGGCTTTTATTTCAAACAAGAGCTGCACAATATGGACACTATCAGTATTTTACTGTTACATACGGAAAAATGTTTAGCAGACAGACTACTGAGCAAAATATGTGCCTTTTATTCATTTGAGTGCATTTACAGTAACTCTACTAAAAAAAAACTTTCTCTATAACATTATTCCACCTAGATACATAATTTCTACAATTTATAGAGGTTTACATATCAGTAACACCAGCTATGTGCACAGGATACCGGAATACTAACAACTCAACATCAATAAAGCAAACAGCAGCCCACAATTTTGCCAACTGACAAATCCTGATTGAACTTTACCCATCAAACTTCTCAGTATTTAGCCAGTGTTTGACTCACACACAATTAGGCTTTGACCATAAATGGAAATGCTTTCCTTCCCTTTCAACTCTCTCAACAATGCTCATCACATATTTGGAACCACTTCTTCTAGCCAGAGTTGACCAATCTTTACAGGCAAAACAAGTCCACTTCAGCAACTGAATCAAACAATCAAATGTAACATTATTCAATAATTTACAACATGTTGGGAATTTTCTAATTTAATTCTATAAGCCTAATAAAAACTACAAACAAAATTCCCATCCAATAGTAACTAATATTTACAGTTAAAAGTAAATGCAGGTTACATTATTCAGTGTTCTACCATTTAAGTTGTAATGTAACTGCATGTGCTGCCATGTGATAAGACTTAAGGGTGTGTTCCCAGCTCTTCCACAACACAACCAAGAGCAGCCTCTTCAAAATACTCCACCTACACTATATGGACAAAAGCATTGCGACACATCGTTCTTTCACGGTTTGGGCTAGGCTGCAAAGGAACTCCAAATTAAAGTCTATGTATTTAAATCCAATGTCAGGAAGTCCCTGTTAATGTCGAGGTGAGGAATCCTAATTCTTTTGTCCATATAGTGCATAAAGTTTTATTTATACACTATTTGCCCATATATTACTTACACACTAAAGTTGTCCATATAGTGTATAAACATTTGAATGTTAACATGATCCCGAACATAACTGAGCCCTTTCAGATGGCAACGTCCTCCGTTTTTGGAATCTCTCCGCCAAAGGAGTATAAGAAACCACTGAAATAATTTTCTAAGACTTTCCAGGACATATGTCTTTTTCTGATATTTTCCATGCCCTGGTGATGTCTGGAACTCTTTTCCAGGTTTTCTAGGATGTATGTATGAGAATCCTAGTACAAAAAAAATATATAGAGAGAATACTTCCTGTTAAGACATGTGCATTGTGGGAAATCAAGCCATTATGATGGAAGCTCTGGAAAAATCTGCCTACTTTTGAAAGGCACCTTTAGGAGAGGAGAAGTGGACAAAGGACAGTAACCATAATGCTGCTATACTGTCCAGTATAAAAATGACTTTTGGTTACTGTTCTCATAAAGTAGGTTACTATAGTAACGGTTATTATAGTCCAGACCATGAATACATTTTAAGGGAACTACTAAAAAACAGCAGTTGCCGTGACAGAATTACTGCGTTGCATCTAAACTTGTATGCTGGTGAGAGATGAATCAAAATCTGATCTTTTTGGGGAAAAAGCCCAGCTGGACTTGATGATCATAGCAGTTGTCACACATTAGGAGGTGGAAATGGTTTTGGATGACTGGCATTAACTTGAAGTGTAAAATGAAATTCAGGACATGAAACAAAGCTTAAACATAGTTGTATTAAAACAACCATTTGAAGGAAAGAGAGTCTAGCTCAGAATACTAAAAAAAGGAGGTTAAAAAGATGACCTAGTCTGACTTATATGGAGATGCTGAAACAGAAATAAGCAGTTTGTGTGCTTTCACACAGCATGCAGAAGAGTGAAAAGTTCTCCATGATGTTTGGAGAGATTCCTCATTAACTTCATGCATCTTTGAACTAACCACTGCATTAATCTTTTTAAGAAACAAAATGTCGAACCACAGCATCTCCAAATATCTAATACAAATACACCTCACCTCTTTGTTTAATTATTATAATCTGGGCCTTTTCTGTGTTTGGGATGCATATCTTAATACAGCTGCGCTCCTGTTTCATTTAAAATGATGGCCCTGAATCTGTCTGTAGACAACATTTGAGTCATTATAAATCATACAAGTCTGTTATTCCAAGCATCCATAAACAGGAGCCACAGCATTATTCTTTTTAACAAATACAGGAAATAATTATGGAAACTGTATATACATTAGGTATGGAAAAAAGTGTATAAATGTATAATGAGTGCCTGAGTACTTACTGAAGAGCTGTTGGTGTTGGTGAGGGGGAACTGAACTTGTGAGGAATTTATTAGTGAGGGCCATGAGAGTTGTGCTGAGATTTTGGCCTGCACCTTTTTCTGTAGATCGGTATTTACTTCAAAAAAAGCTTCCACCCTACAAAACACAGGATAATAGTTACTACACTGCTGTTACATATTTATTTAAATGAATTCCTGTACACCCAGGAACAACAGGAGGGAAAACTTACTCAAGGCCTGATTGTTCCTTCAGCTCCCTCCATCTCTTCAACAGCCTCTGATGCAAATCTACATCAGCATCCCAAATGTCCTCCTGCATAGTCAGGCTATGTGGTCTTGCTTCAGCTGCGAAGACAACAAAAACAGTTCAAGTATTCTGACACTTTAATGTTCACAAAACCCACACAGTATCAGTTACCTGAAGAAGCCAAAAAAGGAGAAGATAAACTTACTTTTCAGCATAAATGGTAATCCTACATAACAGTGATCGCCACACTGTAAACCGGCATCGAAATAAATATTTGCTATCTGTAAAACAGAAGGCAAGAATGAAATTAAGGCATATTCCGAGGGTATGACCTGCAAGTACACTGTAAATGTACAAAATGCTGAGGCCTTCAATAATGAAGAATAAATCAGGGGACTGGTGGAATTTAGACACATACCTTAGACTTGCGCCTGGGCTCCAGCTCAACTTTGTTACTGCGAAGTCGCTTGTAGTAGAACCGCACATCCTCAGTGAGAGAGAGGATCTGCTGAAGCCTCACCCTCTGTGAAAATGAACTTTGAATGCTGAGACCCTGGTGAACCACTTTCCCCTGGAGAGGGAGAGAGAGAGACACACACACACAATCAACTACATACAATATTCCGTGGGGAGAGAGAAATGCAGGAAATGTTTGGAAATTGTTAACAGTTTGGTTCTTGACACTAAAACCAAGCATTCAAAACAAATTTAGTGCTGTGCTGAGAAGCAACAGATGCCTAAAAAGAGCTAACCCTGTCATGCTTTTTGGTCCCTGTGGATTAGAGGTCCCGCATAATCGTCTATAATTAAACATCTAAAAATTTAGTTTTCTTTCTGAATTTTTAAACTAAGTTGCTTTGATGATTCAATCTTTTGGTCAGGTTTATCAGTCCCCCAATTAAAGCATCTGACACCATGATCATCCAACTTTGACAAGGTAAATCTGCAAGGCACTACATGTATTTCAATGTTTCTGAACAGTAAAATAACTGTCCCACATGTAATTACTATTATACAAGAAAAAGTCTGCCTTTTCTGTCCAATTACAGAAGCTGCGCACTCTTGATGATTCTCAAATCATTATATTGTGTCACAATCTGTTTATTGCAGACATTACCAATTGATGAACACTTTCATTACAAAAACATAAAAATTGGACTACATTCTTACAGACAAACATATGGATAATTGTACTCTGCAGATGACTTACCGGAAAAGAAGGGGGCATAATAATGTGTTTGGGTGAACAGCTTAATGTGCCTACAGCTATGAGGGCCTTTACTGGAATGGTCAATATCTGTGAGAGACAAGGGAACAAAACCAAACCATAAAGAACACACCTGGACAGGTATGATCAGATTAGTGTTATTTTGTAGATGGATCACATACCTCATAATCTGTGGTAATGTGTACAGCGCCATCATACACACCCTCCAGCGCTTTAGCCACCAGTGTGACTTTAAATGCTGCATAATATCCTGAAGCTAAAATGACCTGCAAAGAAAGACATTCGCTCATGAACACAAATTGAATAGCTCTGCTTCCCACATGATTTTACTACATAAACATGCTTGATGAAGGAGAGCTACACAAAAAACACTGGCCCTTTGGTGTTCAAATATGAAAATCATGGTGCAGGATACGCAGATGTTATGCAGATCATAATACTTAATTCTTTGATGTCAGTTGACTGATTATATCCTTGAACAAACGCAGACACGTCAGTATATAAACATTTAGCCTTGTGCATTCAACATCTGAACACTGTTGGCACAGCATGCAAAACAGTGACAGAGTTAAATTGTCCTTATGTAATTCATATTCAACCAATCATGGTACAGTGGTCCCAAGAGCAAACATGGACTATGCCTGATTAAATGAGAGGCTGGTGTCTCATTAATCACCCAAGAATTTAGCTGACAAGTGGTGCAGCATCCTCCCAGACTCTCTCCTTTAATACTTACTAGGCAATTTCCTAACTACATTTTAGTTTTTTTCAGTTGTCGTGAGATCTAAAGGTTTGGATTGTTTGGATTAGCAGACAAAGTAAAAGGTATTTTAGAAAATAGTATTAAAAAAGTATAAAGAATAATCAGAGTAAGGTGACTTTGTTCCAACCACCTGTAGTTTAAGTGGACTAGAGAAACCAGGCAAAACATCCTGGAGAGGATTTTTACACATAGAATTTCCAAACTCTGAGAATAATGGCATGATTCAGTGTGTGCACATAATGATTGCCAAGGTATTACAAATACAGATAAAGGGCAAGGTTATGTGTGTGTGTATATACACATGCACACGTCTAATGAACTATTACATGTAGCCTTACCGTTTTGTGATGGGCTGCTGATGTGTTCTGGAGCTCTTGAATTCGGCTCAGAGCTACACTCCTGTTCCCTTTCTCTGTGTTCAGTAGCTCCATTGACAGACTATCTCCAGTCACCAGCCATGATTTTATTTCCAGCTGCAGAGTCAAAGTGAAGTGAAAGTGACTATTCACCAAATGAAGCAGCAGGCAGCCTGGAGAGCAGTGTGTGGGGACGGTACCTTGCTCAAGGGTACAAAAGTGCCACTAGCACACCTGGGATTCACATCACCTGGGACCCACAACCTTCTGATCGGAGGGTCAAGTCCCTAACAACTAGGCCACCAGCTAGGACCTTCAGGAACACAGCGTCCTGGGAGACGTGTGTGGGGATGGTACCATGCTTAAGGGTACCTCAAACATACCACTAGCAGCCCTGGGATTTGAACCCACAACCTTCTGATCCACTAGGCCACCAGCTGTCCCAGAGAAACAACGGATTGCATAAGATAGCATATTAACAGAACAACTACAGCCTTAGAAAGATCCACAAAAAAGCATTGCAGACAGATCCACAAAAAGGCCAAACAAAATCAGTGTGCCATTGTTCACTAACGAGGTATTTCAGTTAATTCCCATTCAGTAAATGTGATATGTTCATTCAAGTTTGCCACCCTGTATAATTATAAGCCTGTAAAGCGGTACAAGACATTTCATGCTATGCAATTAAACAAACTGTACTCTGTACCTCAAGGGGGTGGTTATGGCAAATAATCAGCCATTCTTCACTGGAAAGAGAACTACCCTGTAACCCAAACCCAGTGGCCCACACAGTTACCTGACACTTACCTCTATGGGGTTACTGTTGACGACCACAAACACCAAACTACTGGCGTCAGTGGCACTGAGGACTCCAAAATCTAAGATCTCTTTTGGACTTGGTGAAAGGACTACAGGCTGTGGATGGAACACATACAAAGATCTGCTTAATAAGCAAGATATTATTTCAGACAATTACCAGGACATTTCTCCTTTATTTTCCTCCAAAACGTCAACTTTTCCAAATAAACAAACAAATAAATACAAAACAATAATTGTAAAAAAAGAGAAAAAAACTGATTGGTTGATTTATTTTGGTAAGTTACACCCTAATAATAACTATTTATAGAAGATAACAATAATACAATTAAAATATAACTACACAGCAGTATAAAATATCCACAGAAAAATACTCTTAAGATCAGGAGTAGTTTTACTCCTGCCACATGTTTTTAATGGTTTTACAACCGTTATAAAAATGACATCATTCCATAAAAGCGATGAGATTTGAGGCTCTGCTACTTTACCTCCAGAAAGCCAGTATATGCCCTGACAGGCAGGTGGAACTTGGATGCATTGGTGATGAGGAGGATGTTGCTGTCGATGTGAATGGAAGGACGCACAGGCCGGAATAGAAGGGAGAACATGTAGCGCGACTCATGGGGAGGAATGAGGACTGGCGCACTGAAATTATGTACCTAAAGCACAGAGAAAAACAATACTGAATTCAGTATCTACATATTTCAGCAGTGCAGCTTTAAAATGGAAGCAGCAACACCAAAACATCTTTGATTTCATTATTAAACATTACATAACAGTTAATTTTTCAAATCACCTTTTTATAGCTTAGTAGGCCTCTTTTATTAATAAAAACCTATTGAGTTGGTTGTCTTTGATTAGGTATAAGTAACTGGTTGATGAATTAAGAAAATGAACCTCAACCTAGCTCTATGCAACATGCTAACTCACGTTGAACATAGTCTTTGCATCCTCTGGAAGGGAGACATTGTGGATGCGTATGGCAAAGTTAAAGGTGTTGGTGAGGTAGATAGGCCTATCCACAGGATCTACAGGGCTATCTCTGATGTGGAACAGGGTGGCTGTGTGGTCAAAGCCCAGATACCTAAAAGAGATAAAAGAGAATGAATACATTTTTCCAGGATAACACAGGAGCAATAATTAAATAATAAAAAGGGGGAAAAAAAAGGCATATCTAACCCCTCTAAAACTTCAGCTTGATACGGGATTTCAAGTTTTGAGTAGCTTTTCTCTTTCGCCTTTACTGTTACTTTACCAGAAAACTGGTCTGGCCTTCTTGCTTTTGAAGCTGAAATGACAAAACAAACAAATAAAAAGAAAGCAAAAAACATTGTGTAAAACAGGGAAATTCATTTCCTGAAAAATGTATTATTTTAAATAAACGGACAAAGTTATTTCTGTAATGAGGTTTCACTCCAGCCCAGGCTCATACACAATAATAGTATCAGGTCTCTAGAGATCCACCTTTGAAATGCTGTCAGTTACCCATTGGCTGACTGCTGGTCAAGTGGTTATAAAAGGAAGTAACTACTATACCCTTCCTAACCGCTGTTAAAAAAAAAAACAAAAACAAAAAAACCCATGTCTCCTGCTCATAGACAGTGCAGACAGTACAGTATACTTTCAAACCTCCCTCAATTTATTAAAGGTAACACCTTTTTGCTTAATATTTATTTTTGCATTGTATTTTCTCAGGACATCTCTGAAAAATGCAGTTCATTAATGCAAAGTAAACTTGACACAACTTTTAATTAAATAAATAATAAAAGGTGATCAACTTTAAGCATAAGATTATCAAATATCTTCCTTACCATCAAAATTAATACTCGCGACTTTGGTATATCGACTCTCTCCTGCTTTTAGTGTGACCTGCTTGAACTCGACTGTAATGGCTTCGTTTGATGGTGTTGGACGAACGCTCTGTGAAATGGAAACACTATTTAGACCAAAATAAGGGGCGGCCAAGATAACCATTCATGTGACAAGTTTGTACTGTGTCGCAATCTGCTTCTTACAGACATTGTCAACTGATAATGTACACTTCCATTACAAAGCAAGCATAATCAGTCCTGTTTGAATCAGTTAAGTACAGTATGTGAAATGCTGAATAATATCACTGCATTCAAAAATCTGGAAACATAGTTTCATGCAGCAGAAAGTAGCCAGGTGAGAATCAGCCTAAGCAGCCACTCAACCTGGTGGCTGATGGCAGTGTTCTCAGTGAACTTAAACTTAACTAAACAAGAAAAAAAAACAAAAACAAAAAAATAATACAAAAAAAACGTACCATGATTGACACATCTTTTGCTCCAGAATTTAGAAGATGCAAATTCAATTGTTTTGGTCGATCTGTAAAAGCACAACAGTGTTTCATTATGTACATAAAATCCTCTGAGCCAAGAGGAATATAAATTGTTAATAGAAAATGCTCAATAAAAAAAAAAGGAAAAAGGAAAAAACCTACCTTGTGATCGAAGCGTACCAAAGTCCAGCATCTCTGTTGAAGAGTATATACCAGGTGCTGGAGAAAGGAATTCAATATATTTAGTCTGAGCCTCAAATTAGAGCCAAACATCTCAGACTACCTATTTTAACTCCAAAAGAATGATCATGGGAGTTCATCTTCACCTGTGGTGACCTCCACTTCCACAGGGAGGATGATGAATTCATCCTCGTCTGAGGCATTGGTTTTGATTCTGATAAAGGCTGTGTGGTTGTCTGCCTCTCGCGAGGAGAAGCTGGCCCTCATCACACCCTTGGTCTCAAATGGGGCAATCTCCTGCATAAATAAGGCAAATTGTTATGCACTCAGGGCTAGATGTATGCACAGATATTAAAGAAATGATTCCAGCTCATGCCCACCCATAATTTTTTGGTGCCTCCTTGTTGGCCAGTGGGCAGCTCGAGATGCAGATCCCCTCCGCTGGAGTACATCTCTACAACCTAGAAGAGAAGGCAGAGTTATATGTCAAGCTGTCAGCTTGTTGAGTAGCTCAGACCAAAAAGTCAGCTATTTATAGGCATTCAACTTTAGACAGCTGGTATAAAACAGGCTACGGTCATCATGGCAAGAGTAAAACTTTACCTGGAGTGGTTCACTATGCGGGTTGAAGATGTTTATGAGGGGAGAGAAGCTGCTATTTACTGGTACTCTGGCCCCTACAAAGGGCCGGAGTCTGTAAGGATTAGGGATGCCCACACCAAACACCTGAAACAACACAACACATCATCTAGTCAACTTCTTATAGAGCCTACTTCATCCTGCCACTGCGCCACATGCATTTTTGCACAATGTATTTAATGTACCTGGTATGTGAACATCCCATGGTGAGATGTATTAATAAATAACGTATTTTCTACATTTCCTACTACTCGCGCAAGAAACACTACATCAAATGAAGTGTTTCCTCCTGGTGGAATTATCTGCAAGAACAAGAACAAGAAAGTCAATGTCACTACAGTTAAAACACACACGTCAGTGATGAAAACAGACAAGTAACGTGCTGGGCACAATCTGAAATAAGATTTTTCTGCTTTTATCAAGAAACCAACACCACAAACATGACCTCGAACTGATATTTCACAAACAATTATCCTAATAAGCAAAATTAAAGGAGAACAAGATATTTCATGAGAATTAGAGCCGGAATTTAGGGTAAAAAGTGACCTCGGAAATACAGCCGCTAGTCTACTCTGAAAGCAAACAGTCTTGATCTGTTTCAATTACTTTGATGGCTGCATTAAGCCCAAATACAAACATAGATATGGTTGTCTTTAGTAAATAAAGCTTTTCTGTGGACTACACTCATGCACATTTTAACACTATACTGATAAAGCTTCTCTTACAATGTTTTAATCTGGAGTAAAATGAGTTCTCATTAAATCTAAACACATTCACATAGTTTTAGTTTTTTTAAGATCAAGAAATATTAAGTAACTGATGGGCGGTTTTAATACAGAAACGCTCTTTTATGGAACATTCACATGTGACCACAAAGCCTTAAAAAAACTAAACCAATCATCATCTTTTTTAGTTTCAGACAATAATTATGCACAAAAACGCCTACTTCCTCCAATTACTCTCTGATGGTCTATGCTCATATTTCTTTACTCATACTTGTATTTGTTCAAATTGTCTCCCTGCAAATGAGGTCTCAGCCCAAGTTGTGTACCTACTCGCTGATTCTGAAATGTATTAATTACTATTAAGCTTAACTAACAACCAACACCACAGCTCAAAATAATCACTGTCTATACTCTATAGATTGATATGTCTATGCAGTAATATCACAGGGGGGGGTGAACTTAAACAAAACCCCATCATTTTTTTTTGTTGATCCTGTTCAACCTTTGTGAACTGGACTGAGTTCATGGTGGATGACCTCTAGCCTTGTCAAACATTGGCTATAAAGAGCTGAAAAGGTCAGCATGACGCTTTAATTTATTACATAGGTGTCAGGAACAGGTGGGATGTGTTTAATTTATTACTGTCTGGAGTGTGTGAGCACACACTCCACACACACGGTCACACACAGAGCACCTAATATAGACGCTTAAGCTTTAATGAGTTCACTGCTCTCTGGTTATACAGTGTGTGTTTTGAGGGAATATCTACAAAAAACAGCACTGCACATGTATCAAATGTCAGAAGTATTTAGATTCAGGTGGCATTTGGTTAGAAATCTCAGCCTTGCTGTGATGCACAAAGTATTCTTCCAGACAAACAAAGACACTGTTGGAGGGATCAGAGAGGAAGCAGAGAATGTCTTCAGTTTTTTTCTCTTAACAGGAACTAACCCATTTAACACATTTGCCTCAACACTTTAAAAAAAACATTCATGCCTTACAACTTCTCCTATGCAGTATTTGCGCTGTTTAAGAAGGGCTATAAACTAGTGAGAATGTACTTACCCTACTCTGGAAAAAGGACGCATGAAAATGTGCTGTTGTTGCTGATATTGATATTAAACTAATTTCCTCTGAACTTGGATTGTGTAAGTAAACTTTTTCCATTTTTGGCATCCCAACTGGCCTAGGGAGAAGAAACAAACAAATAAACAAACTGGATTTACTGACATGATATGCTCAAATTAGTCACTGGCTTAAGCAGACAAGGCTTCTTTTGTTGTCTATAAAACTCCTTACATTGTGTGAGACAGACATACAAAAATAGCCAAGCGTTTCAGTTCGCAAATCTATCTAGACAAATTTCCCCAACATACTCCCAAATAGAGGTGACATCAGGATCAGTAAACATAACATTTGGCAACCAGTGCTGTATAGTTAGGTAGTAATTCATATATATATATATATTTTTTTTTTTTAAACAGCCATTAAGAAGGTAACATTTAATGCAGAAACCTTTAGCCAGTGATGGCTCAGATAACACTGTCTCTCAGAATAAAACAGCCAGTCAATGATGCATTTTGAACTTTATATTACATAATTTATCAAATGAAGTAATCAATTGGAAATATTCATTAAATAAAAAGAACATTCTATTTTTAAGCCTCAATGTCTTGTATTTCACCATACATTTGATTCAGCAGGTAGTATATTGCTACTATATATTAGACTTTTATATGAAGCCATCGTAAAGTAGGTTAAAAAAGCAATGTAAAGAAAAACAAAGCAATATGTAGGACAGTGCTTTACATGAAAAGGAAAGGGGATCATTGTTTAATAGAAAGGGGATCACAGAAAGAAAACAAATCAACAGAGCACAAGGACAATGTTGGGCCTCACCATGGTAGATTACAGTCTGAGATTTATTGTGGGCCTGGGTAATTTAAGAAAGTCTTTATTGCCTGCTGCTAGAAACAGAGGCAGGATTGCTCAAGGCTGCACAGCAATTCCTTACAAACATGTGCTGCTGATAAGGTGCTGTTCACGGAAAGCAGCAAAGACAGAGAAAAGACGACAGGCACATGCGCCTTTAGTGCATGACACAAAGAGGTTGTGTTACAACTCCTACACAACGAGATACAGTTAGACTTGGGATTACTGGCTTTGGCAACTGAGTGAATGAGTTAATGAGCAGTTAATGATGGCAGGTGTTTAAAACCTACCAAACAAACAAAAAAATTAAGAATTCTTGTGATTTATGTAGTTTTCCAAGGCCATCTTTAGGGTGGAAAAATTGGCAGACAAGCAACAGATCAGACCAGTTAGCACCAATATTTGTAGCGGGTGCTGCAAATATTGAAAAAGAGCCTTTAACGACAGATGATGTACTTAATTTTGGCATTGGAGTAATAGTAGTAATTATTTGGTTACAGTACACTGATACTGCACTAATTCACTTATAATACAATACGACTATACACACACACACACGACTTCAATATTTGCATTATTTGGATAATTCTTCACTGGCAACATGTATGTGCACAAACATTTACTATTCAGTCATTAGCCAGAATGAATGCAAGTCAGTGTAACGTATGCAAATTATTCAAACCACAAACAAAATTTCTAATATTCTAAATCAGAAGATTAAACCACTATTCATATATGAAAATAATTTGTCAGATAGTGTAGTGACAACACCACTACCAAGACATTCCTCATTTACAGAGCGGAAAAAGCCTGTAGGTTAAAAATGAAGAAGTGGCTTTATGCAGAACTTGACAAACGGCTTTGCTCAAAGATGCTGGCAGAAAAATGAGAAGCCGTTTATGTGACAAAGGACAGAACACAGAACAGGAAGTAAAGTGCATATAACTTACTGTTCATGGAAGTCCAGCATTGGGGGCTCAAAGCGTATAGGTCTACTATTCCCCCTCTGTGAGGATGGACTGCAGAAAGAAGAAAGACCACGTAAAAAATAAAAACATAAAATAAAAAAGGAACCACCATACAAAACAGCCAAAATTTGCAGAGTTAAAATCATAACCAAATCAGGTTACATTCATTAATGTCTAAACACATTCACATTTAAGTTCAGTTAAGCCAGGACACCATAAAGAAGGTTTAAGCTTCATACATTGTATAACAGTTCTCTTATGTATGAACACAGTCCGCACTGAGTATCGTTACAAAGATCTTTTAAGCATGTAAACCTGCGCAAATCGGAGTGTGTGTTTATTAAGTTTTGTTCAGTGCCACATTACAATCCGAACAACATGCCTTGTTGTTCTCATTCATACACATAAAGCATAGAATGGGTTCAGCTCAAAACACACACATACCATCAGATATAGACTACAGGAAAAAAATGTTTAATGTCTCTGACCTTCAAGATAAATACAAGTGCGCTCTTGCATAGCACGCAAAGCAGATAACTAGTTGTGGGATTAAGCTAGCAGACTGGCTTTTCCTGTGTTGGGGTAGTAACGTCTTAAAAAAAAAAAAATTATGTTTTGAAAGAAAAAAAAAAAAAGCAAGCTGAAAACATTAAAAATAAATTATTAAAAGCACTAAATGTATGTTTATTTGTATAGATTTTAACATTGTCCAAAAGCTGTTTAGAAGTAGAACACTAATCATGTACACACAAATCCGATAAAGTTGCCTCTCCATTGGAAGCATCGGGTTCCCAGGCGGAGAACAATACCTCAAACCCACCAAACTCGTCCGACAAGTGAAACTTTGACTGCACTAGTCTTTCTCTCCACACGAGTTAGATTGCATTTACCAGGAACTGAGGGATGCAAAAGTGGAAATACCACACCCAACCGCATGCAAGTTACCATGTGGCTTTCTGAGGTAAAAATACTGAGACACAGAAATATGCATCTTCACTCTGGCTTCTGAAGAACAGGAGAGTCTAGGATTTCAGAACAGGAGTTTAAGCATCAAAGTTTCCTACTATTCAGCCAAACCATCATTATTTTAAGGCAATTACATGACAAATGACATTATGCTCTATTTTGAATCCATGATTAAAATTTACGTTAAACTGAAAAGAAAATTCACATTAAGAGGAAGTTCTTTCGACCTTAAAAAGGTTCTTTACACTCGCATCTCAGTTTTAGGAAACTATTTCCTGTGGCTTTGCTTCTAAGAAACTAGCCACTTCTTTTTTTATATATATTTTTATACAGGCATTTATTACAGAAAGAAAGTTTTTTGCATTAGATTTTTTATATACACTTTTAAGTCTTTGTAAAAGCTTTCTAAATTCTTTGTGAATGAAGTATTATTCTGGAATTTTTATAAAAAACCTACCCCACAGCTATCAATGAGTCAAGCGGCATGATGTGGCAATCTGACAAACTCATTACATGCTGTGTAATGTCTTGCTGGAGTCAGGTCAGACGTTTTAGCTCAGAGAGTGCAGCCCTTGGCTCTCAAGCTAAGATCAGGTCAGATGTGAGTTTACCACTGTGTGTTTGAACAGACTGACCAGGCCTGTTCAGGACAACAGTGTCAGGATGACTTCTATCACAGCACTCTAATGATACAGGACATGCTGTAACAGCAGTTCAGCGAACAAAAAATCTTTCCCAAAAATGGATATAAAATAAGTGTTTCTATTTTCTGTGTCGACATTGTGTCATTTGACATTCTGCACATAAACCCCAGGCTGCTCCATATTTATGACAACCTCATGACACCCTGTGAGCTGAATGTCTCTTTCAACTATAAGATTTACTTTCAAAGATGCCACTGGAAAGAAAAAAAAAAAATCATAACCCTAAACTGACATGCACAAGGAAAAAAGAGAACAAAGATTATAAAATACAAACTAGAAACAAGCTTAATTATTCAAACAAACAAATAATTACACATCTCTGAAGTAAAAGGCTTGAGTCCTTATTAACCAAACTCTATATAAAACATGGTTTAGATTCATAACCAGCTAAGCAAGCAGCTAACAGGCCAACAGGCACCTTTAGAGTTGGGCTTCAAATTTGTACATTTAGTGAAAGTGATCATTCGGTCATACGTGAACACACCACTGCACACAGTGTGAACGGCACGAAATTCACCCTCTGCATTTAACCCATTCACCAAGTGAAGCAGGGGGCAGCAATGAACACGGCACCCGGGGAGCAGTGTGTGGGGACGGTACCTTGCTCAGGGTACCTCAGCTGTGCCGAGTGGCCTGGGAATCAAACCTGGACTTTCTGATCGCAGGGCGAATGCCCTAACCACTAGGCTATTCAATGTTGATGAAAAACTAAAACATACGAAGTTACTATGGTCTCTCAAGCCTCAAATGTCAGTCTAGAACTGCTGAAAGAAATATAAGCTTCTATGTAAGAAAGTGAACAAACAGCAGTGTTAGCTGGGTAACACATTGTAGGTAAATTAGCAGGAAAATCAGCAATTTCATCTAAATGCACCTTCATCTAAACGAAAATATGTTCAGGTACATAGTGGTATATGTATTCCAGACTTCATTTTATGTCTGTACAGGTTGCGCTAGCCAGAGAAGACCATAAAGCTTCCAGGAGTCCAGAGGAGGACAAACATGAAGTCTTTTTAATTTGGTCTCATCTTCTGGCATCAAGTGGAGAGGGTGACCATAATTTACTCCCTATATTATAGAAAACTGAGATTTGCAGGATCTAATTTGAGAAGCAGAATGATGTGTGAATGTTGTTTACTTCCTGAACATAATATAAGACACACAGTCTTCGGTTAAAGTCAATTAACATTTCCTTTGAGTACAACAAAGGTATGGAGATAATCACAGACATGCTAGCTAAGATTTTGGGTAATACAGTGTTAACACCGTAGATGATAATACTATTTTGGCCTACTGGAGGGGTTTTCCCTTTGACTCAAAAATGTCATGAGAATAATAGTGGGTGTGTTATCTAATATTGGTCATGAGAAATGTAGTTTTATAGAAATGAAAGTCTATAAACATAAAGGCAAATATGTTCTCTCCATTCTATAAGAAGGGGGTGGCTGCATTTGGCTGCACTGACAGATATCCATGCTCATAGAGATACAGTCTGCTAGAGGATGAGCTGGCCTGGTTGGTTAGATGATTGCTAAACCACAGCAAGAGGAAAAGAGCTTAACTGAAAGCAACCTTTTAAAAGCAACTCACGTGTATGGCAACAGGGCACGAAGAGACAAAGATCACGACTTGCAATAAAACGTACATTATCATAAGACACAAAGTTCAGCACGGATTGTCTGTCCATCTAGCAAAAATCAATGAGCAACTAATACAGTGCCATGTCTTAAAACTGTACAGACAATTAAGTATGTGAGTAAAATACATTTTTGGTATCTGAATAAAAGATTAAAAATGTAAAGGACTGATGAAAAAGATTGATTTAGCTGGAACATTACACAATGTTTTGGTGCGCCTCTTTAAGCACAGCATTATGTTACTGGTCTCCTTGAGGGTGTGTCCTTTTCAACCAACAGCAAAGACAATAAACCACACACATACACACACATACACACAAAAAAAACAGGTCCATCCAATGAAAGCTGGTGCTTACAGCAGGGCAGGTCTGCCAGTGCCCTGAGCTGGACGGTTTTGATTGGTTGTGAGTGAACATTGAGTTAAAAGGCTGCTTGGTATACTAGGAGTTGCTCTACTGGATTATGGAATGCAAAACAAGTTTGAAGTAAACATAAAGCAGGTCACTCCTCTGAGATCACCAAGATCCCTCTGCTGAATTTGTGAAAGTCATGGTTGCTCTTATGGAAAATTACATCCAAAAAGGAGATCTTTAAGGAAATATTTTATACCCAATAATTATTTTATACCCAATAATTAACATTTAAGATTAATAACATGTATCTGACCTTTTGATGAAGTTAATAACTGAGAACACTTTCAACTAATAAAACCTACAATTCACAAATAAAGTTTTACTATTACGACCATTATTTTACAGTTAAAGTTTTACTACATTTTGAGTGAACAAAAAATGTTCCCATTTCATATTTGTTGTTAAAATGATGGTCATGGCCAGGCTAATATGCGCCATGTTCCAAAAAAACAAAAACAAAATACAAATACACCCAGACACTCAATTCTTACCTTTTTTGATGATATGAGCTAAGGTCAATGTCAGACTCTGTCTGCAAACAGAAACAAACATTTTGTAGAGGTTCTTCAAAAATGGTAATTCTGTCACCACTGCAAAGATTCCTATCTGATATTTTTAAGGGTGTGGTTAATTGTAGCTAATAATAGTCATGTAGAAAACTTAAGGGCACATTATATAAAGGCACTTGTTGCAGTAATGTGATCTAGACACACAAATAGAGGGGAATACACTCAAACTCATTTTGGTTTATGAAAAGTGTATGGGAAAAGTACTAAAATATGTATGCTGGTCTATTTTGTAGCAGTGAGTGTGAGAGTGACCCAGGGGGGATATGAAAGAGAGAGAGATGCATGAGCAAACTCGTGCCCCTGACATAGTTTTTTCCGATTCTTGTTCTGTCGACCAGGAACAGTTTAAAGAGGGCACATTGAAAATAATGTTCTAAAACAGCTGTACAAAAAACTTACTAGCAGAAAACTGGGGTACTGAAAAATGTTGCCCCAAACCTTACCTGCAAGAGACCTCCATCCCCAAAATGTAGTACCTCAAGGATTTTGTTTGACTGGACGAAAGCTGTGGACAGACAAAAAGCATATTCTCATGAGGTTTAGGTATCAGCACACAATGCCCTGCAGACTCATAAGAGTGAAAGAGGTAGCATCAAGTTCAGACACTATTGCTTATCACAAAACACAAAGGCCTGTAAAAAGAATGGGTTACTACATTTATCTTAGACCTTACAGTAAGTGTGCACCTCAGTGAATCACCATTTGAGACACCAGACCCGTACAGAGCACAGTAATTTCACAATGACAGAGCTCGGTTTGGGCACATATGGTTTGAATACACTTCCTGGAGATTTTATAAATGTCCTCTGCAGCAAAGCAGCACCATTGCAGACAACCACAGCACTGAAAGGTCAAAACGGATGGAGTCTGTATGAAGTTTTACTTCACACCTTAACAACAAACATGCCTTTTTTTTTAAAAGTAGCACTAAAGTGATCCACATAAGCAAAAGTGGAGCCAGTGATAAGGTGATTTGGCAAAGCAGTCGTCTTGATTTGTGTTTTTTTAACACATACTTTTTTTAAATATGACTGCAGCAGATTAAAACTTTGGGAATCACATTTTTAAAAAAAAAGTCAGCAAGCAATGCACACTTGTTTTAAAAAAAATATTCACACATGTATATCACACATGACAATATATATACATATATATACAGATACATTATAAACACAC
>JBBPCW010000106.1:8881955-8892928 GCA_037974425.1 Phenacogrammus interruptus
CAAAGCTAGCGGCAGAACTAGGTTATGTTTAGGAAAATGGTATCGGATCGGTACGTGGACTCAAATACTCGCCGATATCGATGCCAGAGTTTTTGGTGGTATCGGCAGCATTTCCGATACTAGTATCGGTATCGGAACAACACTAGTTTTAATGTGATAGGACGGTCATTCAGAAGAACTGTGGCATTATATTTTCAGTATTTTTAAAAATACTGTTTCTTAGGTGAGGCTGAGTTGGCCGAGATTCCAGAAGGATATGAACCCGAGCACTGGGAGTATTACAAGGTATGCTCTTTTATATTGCGTTGAAATGTGATGCCAAATACAAACGTGGCATTTTATTGTTATTTTATTGTTAAATCTTGAATGTTGTATTTTTTTTTATTTATTTATTTAAAATGCGAATAAACTTACGTTATGCTTATAAATTTCATATGTTACTTTATCCCAGCATCCCATTACCAGGTGGATTTCCCGGTATTGTTATGACAGCCCAGTGAAGGAATATGAGAAAATGCTGGCCATTATTCACCTTGAAGCTGAGAAGGCTGAATTGAGGTAAGCTGTGAGTAGTTTGGCTTAAATGAGGTTAGGTTAACTGATCATGTGATATAATATCTTGGCACACATGGCCCAAAAACAAATTGCATTATGTTTGAGAGAAAAAAATGTTCCCAAGTGGTTCAACAGTCTAGGTGTTGTTCCCATCATCAAGAGATTTATTCAAAAAAAAAAAAAAAAAACACCATTGGCTTTGTGCATCTCTGGGTGGGCAGGATGTCCCCCCCATCACTCAGCAAGGTGCTAATCAGCACAGGTGTCTGGTAGCTGATGTAACAGAATTAGGAGTGTGAAACGATTAAGTGATGTTACATTGCAGATTGTGGCCTCACATGCTAAACTTTGCCCTCCTAGTGTTGTGGTTGTATGTGATATGGAGAGTCCTTGTTAGTGGATGGAGTGCACATGTGTAAATTAGTCAGAAAATGATATAATTATTTGTGCATATTACAAAAGAGGAATGTTAATGAAAAATGAAATGAGAAAGTAAAAGGATAAAACAAACGATTACAATTAAATTGTTAGAGAGTTCAGAAAGGGCCAGAGAGTTTTGAGGAAGCAACACTGAATGACCTATCCATTGATACGCAACTTGTGTGGCCAGTGGCAGAGGATGTGACTGTATGAGAGGGACACTGCTGATGGAGGAGATTGGGAAGAGGTCCAAAAGTTAGAGTTCGTACTCGATATGAAAGACAATTATAGTAATTTTTTTGTTATTATTGTGGGGTGTGGGGGGGCATTGCAGGTCCAAAGCAAAGAAGACTGGTTTTAGTATCTAAATTGGTATACAAAACATAGAGCTTTTATTTGCTTTTAAGGAGTGTTGAGTAAAAAAAAATGCTGCTTTCTCGTTTTTGTGAGGACTGACGGGACCCTATGATTAGCAAGCGTAATGGTCTGGCCCCACCTACAGTTCACCTCTGCTAGGATCCATCCACTCAGCAACTGGGATAAAACTGCTGTGGCAGCAGCGCTATATCTGCATCTGCATAACTGAAAATTAAGATCACGATTAAAAATGATCTAACTGTGGATTAAGACCTCCATTTTTGGAGTGGATACTACATGTACTGTGTGGTAGGTGATAGTGCACCATCTAGTGGTCGTCAGTGGAATGGGGTGTAAGATTTGCCTGACATTTAATTTGTCACCTTAATACAAATTAACAAAACATAATGGATGTGACACTTACATTGACTGAGGTATGTTTGATTGTTTTTTCAGAAATAATTCAGAAGTTTTAGAATGTATTGTGAATAATATATTGCTAAATTTGGGCTTAGATTAGGCACTACTATTTGCACCGACTGTAGTGTTCAGAGAGTTCTGAGAGTCATTACAAGTCTTAATGCAGAAATGTGTGACAACTTTGTGGCTTCTGGGTTTGTTTAACTTCATTTCTTCCCTGTGTGCTTTGATTCAAACCAGAATATTCAGCGTACAACTTGATGTAAATCTCCAAACTAGATTTTCAGTGCTTGCAATATAAAATTGGCCAGTTTCATGTTCAATACATTTTAAAATGCGTCTAATCTATTTTAGGCAAGATTATCAGTTGACCTATGAATCAGATGTCAAGTGACATAGATTTCAAAGTGTATTTGCTTTTAAACAAGTGTTTTCATTTCATAACATTTACTTGATTTCCTTTACAGACAAAAACAACTTGAGGTCCGGAAATACATGAGAGAAAAAGGAGACGGACCTTGGTTCCATGTCGAGACAATTGACAAGAGTATGATCGACCAGGGTCACAAGGCCACACCTGATGATTAGCTTTGGTACCTGTCATCAGGGACCTGTCAAAAACCTTGTCATTATACAATGTATAATGCATATTCATATTTGTGCAAATATGTGTCTTTTGCCACTGGCACCAATAAACTGTAGTACTATAATCCTGGTTGTTTTATTGAAACTATCACTTTATTATCTGAACATCAGTATTAGACTCTACCACATAAGTGCATCAAACAAAGCATTTCTGAGATTACAGCAATGAAATAGATACTTCTGATGGATCACAAGAATAAAACACAGTACAATTATATTATCACACAGAGTATCAGTAAATTCATTATGTGAAATTATAAGAAAATGGGTCCAGGTTGAATTGAAAAGGAGAGTTTAGAATAAATGAAATTATGAAACCAATTCCCTTATGTGAGCTTATAGTTTAAAGCCTTTGAGAATAAAAATGACTTTTTCAACATAACAGCAATACATATCAGATTTTAAAGATTGTGCTGGAGATGTTGCAGCCTTTACATGCTTAAAAGAAATTATGTAAATGTTTTCATAAACTAGCTATTGATTAGTCAGCAACTTCCACAATATGATTTTAATGCAATATTTTCTATTGTAAAATAGATGTGCTATGAATAAAAAAAGCAGTATTTTTTTTTTATACCAGTGCTCAACACAACGAGGCAGATAAAGTGATTTCTATAACTCAGGCTTGTGTGTTTCAGACTAGAAATGATCATCTTAATTTTCTCCTTGTGGGTTCTTAAATCTTAACCTTGTTTTTCTAGGCCATCAACTGTACATTTTGAGACATTTAAAGGATTGTTCATTAGTTAAATTATATTTTAAAATGCCCATATGGACTCAAACTGAATAAATCTGTGAGAATGAACTGAGTAAACCCTTCTCCAAATTGTTAACCCTAACTGTTTGTTTGATGTCCACCTGTGTGCAGTTGAGGTGTTTCACATGATTCCACTCAGTGTATTTACAAGAAAATATAGTCAATTAAAAACTATTTGTCAAAGGTCACTCAGTATTAAAAGATGGGCAGCTATTTTTTATCTTCACAAATCATAATAGATTCACACTGTGGTCTTAATTCTAAAATGTTTTTGAACACTACCCACAATTTACCATTGCTTTCACAAACCGTATTTTGTTCAAAAAGACAAAAGATAGATTTCAATGCAAATTTCAATATGCAGGCAATAGTAAGCACATGCATGTATATTTATTTATTTGCATTAAAAATGGCAAAATCATGTATTCACAATAAATAGGACTAACAACTCCTGATTAAATGTGTGACTATTTTTAGCACTGTTTTAAAGGTGGACCATCATGCATATTTAAGTATGTAAACACGCACCAGCATCTTATAACATGTCCATGGCCCCGCCCTCCGTTGTTACAGTGGCCAGTAGGAGAGCCCCTACGCCCTAAACATATTTACATAAATTTAGAATTTGACCAATCGGTGCTGGAGGAAAGCCAGACACAAATATTGGCTCGTTTCTCAAAAAGACCAGCGCCATCTCCCACCACTCAGTGTTTTCGTCGTCATGCCCCCCCTCCCCCTGATCCTGAAGGGGGAATGTCTCCACTGTGTGATTTAAAAATAACACCCTCATCTCTCCCTCTCACTGACACTCCGTGACACTGTGGTGCAGCAGGAATGCAAAGATGGCTACAGACCTGGGAGAGCTGCTGGTCCCCTACATGCCCACCATAAGGGTGCCGAGGTCTGGGGACAGGGTTTACAAGAGCGAGTGTGCTTTTTCCTACGATTCTCCAGTGAGTAAACACAGGCCATATGCCTACTTTGGCTGCATGGATGCATGTTCAGTATTTTTGGGGTTTTTTCTTTCTTCCTTCTGACCTGACACGTGAAAGGCTCTGCAGCGTTTATCGTGAGACTTCAGGAATCCCGTACGCAGCCATTCGTCTCAGTTTTGTCACAGCACGCTGCAACATTTCAACAAACATTATGGTTTACATCTCAGAAACCTCGGTCCTTTTGTTCCGAGGCGCTAAGGTGTAGGCTGTAAATCAGACCAAATAAACCCAGCCTTCAGGTCCCCGCAACGTTCAGGTCCCTCCAGCTGAGAGTCACCCTCTGCCTCCCAAAGATGTTTACTGTCCTAAACACCTCACTCATAGTGAGATCATTCTGCCCCAGTGAAGGCTGGCAGAGATATTGTACTGTCTTACAGTCCATGACCTGATTCCAACAGGATTCCAGGTCAAACAAGCTTAGACCCGGACCTAGAGTGATGCTTCAGATTTCAGCTGGTGAACTTTTGGGGACATGTTGCTTTCTAGGAGGAGTAGTGTAAGCAGCATATACAGTACTTCTGGTCATGTGGGGTCCCTAAATGTTTTGAGGTCAGGACCACCTAAAAGAGAGTAAAATGCTGACACACTCCTCAGTCAAGCGATCTCATGAGAAAACAACAGAAGCAGAACACACCCAGCTGTACATGAACATGGACACAGCATCACTTAATGATGGCAACTGATGACTGACATGAGGCCAAGCCTCACAAAGGAGAAACAGTGTTGTATTTTCATTGAGCTGTTTAAGTATTTTTTAATAAGAGTAAAAAAGATATTCTGAAGAACTTTTGGGGACATGTTGCTTTAGTGCTGCGTGTCTGTCCCCCAGCTACAACAGTTTTAAAGGTGACTCAGCTGTTTGGAGCTCATGTCAGACTATTTTTACCCCAGCTGTTGGAGCTCGTGTGTCACCAGGGCCTGTTGAGAGGTTTTTCCGAGAGCGTGGAGCTGGGATCCCTGCACTGTTTTGGGGCTTGATTCACAAAACTAGGCTAGGACTGACATTTTGTGTTTAGGTTCTCAGCAATATGTCAAAAATTTAAAACACCCCTATATATTATTAGGAAAGGTCACAAGAATGACCACCAGCAGTGCTGTGAGACTTCAAATTCTGGATTATTTTATCTTATACGTTTTATACAATAGACCCACTGAGAGTGTACACTCTACTAGGTTACCCAGAGTATTAGGCTCCTTATTACTTGTGTCCATGTACTGAACTCATGTTGTGGCCAACCAGCTTAGCAGTGTAAAGCTGACTTTACAGTGTCTTTTTGATCATTTATTGCTCATTTTGGACAGGTGACTGAATTTGGAAATTTAATGTTTGAGAAGATCTATAAACCTGTTTAAATGTTAATAATACAGTTAATATGTGTGGATAATTTTTGTTCTCGCTTTAGGAGTCTGAAGGTGGGCTGTATGTGTGCATGAACACATTCCTGGGCTTTGGAAGAGAACATGTGGAGAGACATTATCGTAAAACTGGACAGAGTGTGTACATGCACCTGAAACGTCATGTCAAAGAGGTAAGGCAGCCGGCTGGTCTTACCATCCACTCTGGCTTGGTTTTGGGAAACCTGTTTCTTGAGAACCTCTGCAAACTGACCTTTCTATGCCTACAACACTTGATCATGGTAGACTGCACCCGTGCATGTGCATAAGTTAATCAGTTTAGGCATTTTACATATTAAAAAAATGTAGATATCTAAAGTACTAGGAGTAGGATTAGGAGTAGTGCTAGATATCCCTGTTTCCACTCTTATCCTAAAGCTAAATATTTTAAAGGACAAAAAAGTAACTAAAATAGTATATAATGTAGGTATTTCTACTGTGTCAGTATGGGTGGATACAAAACAGCAACAACAAAACCTGAGCTCCTTATAGACCTGCAGTGAAATTTAATATTCTCAGCATCTGCAAAAGAGCTGAGATTTATTAGGTGTGATTCTTCTTTATTTAGGGATTCTTTTGGTCTTAAAGCTTGAAAGCGTGCATAAGAAACACCAAAGCAGTCCAGGAGCTGAATCAGCAGAACAGAATAATAAAAAAATAGTAGCAAAACCAAGTATTTTAAACTGGGGAAAAAAAGTGTATTAGAGTAAACATTTTCTAATGTGTGCAGAAAAGCGCTAAGCTATCTATGGGTATTAGAAAATATAGTTACTTTTTCTTACTAATGCTGTAAAGCATTTTGGTACTTTACATAGTATCAAACACCTATCATACATAATTACAAACGTATCTTGTTCCTACATAAGGGGGTGCAGTTGTCAGTGCTACTGTTTATTAATCCTCCAGCTGAGTATTAAGCATCCAAATTAGTTCTGTTAAATCAATGAAAATATTTATAAAACAACAAAAATGATGATAAAATTCTACATTTTAACAGAGCAAAATAAAAAAGTAAAACTCATTATGAACAGTATAGATGTTTGATAACAGAGTAAAGCAAAAAAACAATATATATAAAACTGCTCATGCCAACCGTATATTGCACAAATACCACTTGTTTTATATAGAATAAACCATGTCACTCAACATACAAAGCGGTTCGACTCTTTTGTGAACATAACAATGTAAAATCAATTTGTCACTTGTATATTTACGATTTGTGTTTTATTGGTCATGAGCACTGCTTTTAGGAACTTTAAGGCCCTGATAATGACATTAGCAATTTGTAACATAAAGGTCAATTTAAAATGATTTTGAATCTTTAGACCAAACATTCTGAACTGAAATTTTTAATGTTGAGTATTTTCATTTTTATCTTTCGTGATTAATTTTATTTTTTGAACATCTTTCTTTATTCTGCATACTGTATAAACAGATACTGTAAAAAAGACACTGTGTTTGCTAATCTAAACTGGATATATGTGCACTGAAAGTGTATTAGATAATATAAACATAAGTGTCTGAACACCTGCATCCCTTCACTGTAATTTACTTTTCTGACAGAGACTGAGTCAGTTCTCAGTTGTTAAACTTTCTAAACCCAATAAGAAACTCAGTTGGGCTGTTTTGCATGTTTACATCATTACTTCTATTCATAAAAATGTTTTTATGGCACTCATCTGCCCTTTATGGGTCATGTTTTTGCAGATACTGATAAAACCATGGGTTGTCAGTATAAAGTGATATTATCAGACAGCAGATATGTAGGTCAGGCTCGAGGAGGTAATATTTTCTTCATATGTTAAACTGCAGAGTCTTATTGACTATGGACAGAATGATACATTATACATTATTTGTAGTTATACATAAGTAATCAAACTACTATCACTATCATACCCAATACCTCATCATTTCATATTATTTCATGTTCTAGCCCAACTACAATGGCCTTGATTGGCATACAAGTTGAACATATAGAGAAATGTAATATTAATTACATTTTATTTGAGTAAATACAAAAATGTGATGCATAATTATTTGTTCGCCACTGTTATGTAACTTAATTACAACTTGTTTCTGCTGTAAATGTTAGTCAAAAGCCTAAAATAGACTCTTATTTAAAATACTTATTCAATTCAGTAGAAATCCAACACTGTTTCTCCTCTGTCCTTCTTTACCTCACGTCAGTTATCGGTAGCCATCATTAAATGATGCTTTTTCCATGTTCATGTACAGCTGGGTGTGTTCTGTTTTCTCATGAGATCGCTTGACCGAGGAGTTTGTCAGTATTTTACTTTTGATTTTCCTCACCGTAGCCCAGTTAGGGTTAGGGTTAGGGAAATACATGATCTCCTCCTCACACTAATCTTCTTGTAGTTCTTCCAACTGGCTTTTTCAGTTATATTTTTAGCATTATAATTTTTTACTCATTTTTTTTGTTTATTATGATTTTCTGTGGTCGAGAAGCCTCAATAAGAATGTTTTTTTTTTTTGTAAGCTGTCTCCTGTATGGCGACAAAAACATTTCGTTATTTGCCACAGAAAGCAACAGGTGCCGCAGGAGGTGCTGTGCCAAGAAGACGGAATGGAAAAGTATTTTTAGGTAAGACTGCAGCAATAAAAGAGACAAGAAAAGTCTAAGACAAGAAAAGTCTAATTGGATGCTTTATTTTTTTTAATAAGTGACATTTTCCCATGATCAGTAACCTCAGCCCTCCCCCAATGGGGCTAAATTTAGTTCATTTATCTGTATATGCAGTTAGTAACCGTTCTAAATCTAATGTGCCACATGCTCGCTGTGGCCTAATCCACTGTTGAGGAGGGTTAGTTTACAGTGGGCCGGCGGGCCTGTCACTGCTCCCCCATCAGCTGCTGTGTCCTATCAACCCTCATGGCTGACACACTTCTGCTGTTGGAGGTGTGACGTGGGCTGTTGGGGCCAGGTGGGTTCTATTCACTCAAATGGAGCTTTAGACGACTGACACATGTCATCTTCACTCAGTCTTGAGGCTACAGACCATTTTTAAAAGACACTTCATTCACACCTGCACTAAAATTCCAAAATTTGGTTTTAATAGTTTTTAAATTTAATTGAGTAGTTTTTGTATACAATAATTACAATAAAGCTACATTTAACTATTATTAACAGCATAATAAACAGCATGTACTGTTATGTATTTAATTAAATATTTGAGCTTTTTGGAAAATAAGTAATAATAATATAATGTAATTATTTATTATTCAGTTATTTTTGGTACATTTTCTGCCTTGAAATTTGATGACAAGTTTATATGTTAATTTATATGGTATTTCTCAACTAAAAAAAGTCATTTTAGAAATGTCTTGAGCTCCATTTTCATTCTGGACACATTATAAATAACATATGTCTACTAATAATTAGAAATCTATATTATTGTGCAGTACTAGCACAGTAGAAAAAACGTTTTTATTTATCATAAACATTGATTCCAAACCACCTTCAAGATAAACTTCAGCCCTCCAAGGTACAAACACAATAAAGATACCCTTAATGGTACAACTTGATTCTTGTCATGATTCATAATTCATTTCTTATTTAAAAACATATTTAAAAATATGACAGTGATAGAATATGGCACAATTATGTTCCTGAACAAGAGGTACAGAATTAATACCCTTCAAGGTATTACTCCAGACATATATACCCTTAATGGTAGTTTTTTTACATCGCCCTGAGTCGCTCATGTAAACCTCCTTGTTTGGGTTTAGAAAATGACATAAATCACCAACAATGTCTCCTCTTATGGCCTTATGCACAGTATTGTAGGACATGTTATGTTGGTCACAGCAACTCTAAAGCAGTGCAGTGATCTAATCAGCCTGCCCAAGCACACACGTCACAGAATAATAAACAACACTGTGTACACTTTCTACCAGTTCGCTCATAACCGGGTCTCCATTGTGTCAATATGGGAATGTTACGAAAAGTTACATTAGAAATGTATGTTCTTTGAAGAATAAATAATGAAGATATAAATCATCTCTGCTGGATGTACATTTATGTATGATAATAAATATAAGTTTTAAGCATACATCAAACTCATATATATATATTTATCTTGATAATAATTACCCCCTGACAGATAAAGGGAACAACATTGATTTTCCATGTACAATGGAAGTGAGATTTATTAGGCAGCAAGTGAACAGTAAGTTTCTGAAACCGGGCAAATGTAAGGACTTGAGTGACTTTGACATGGGTCAAATTATGATGGTTGGGCAACTAGGTCTTCAAAACACATCTAGTGACATACAGGACTTTTGTGTATAAGCTTTTTGACTGATTCTGTTTCTCTAAAAAGTAGCTTTTGTGACTAATTTCCACACTGTGATCTAAATGTGAGACTGTGTTGTCAGTGTTTTTCTGTTTTTATAAATGTCCTTATTGCTCTTTTTGATTATTATTGCTCTCTTAAAGGTTTTAAAGCAATGACACGGGAATATCTGTCTGATCACCTCTCATATCTCCTTTCTTTAAGATTTAGAACTTAACCATGATTTTAACGGGGATGATTATGAATATGAAGACGTGGCCAAGCTTGTCATTTTCCCAGACCACTTTGAGATCCCTTTACCAAATATTGAGGAGTTGCCTGCACTGGTCAGTGAGAGTGTGTGAGCATGCCCTTTGTATGCACTGCATGCCAAAGGTCTGACTTGGTTCTGATTTGAAACAGTGCTGTAATGTGCTTCAACCCAAAGCTCTCTCACTTCAGTAACTTAACTGAAATTTCAAATGACTCCTCACTGCCTTTTGTCTTAGCCTTTGATAATTTCTTATACCCAGGTCTGCTGACAGTAAGTATACAGAGAAAATGCTTTTTCTATAGTTTGATCATCAGTTTGAATTATCATCTCGTCTGATGATAATTCAAGAATGTTATATAGCAGCTAGAGCATATTGTATCACCCAACTTAAAGTTTATGAACAATAGATCTTTGGGTCAAAAATCATTACAGTTTCAGTATAACACTTGACTTGTTTGTCAGTGATTGTATGTTCTTTACTTTTTCTTAAACTTAATCTCATGCATACCCATAATAAGTTCTCTTACTACACTGTGATGTCTTGAAAAGATTCATGGAGCATTTAAGGTTTCTTATAAATGTATTTCTGACTGCCACACTGTCATTACATTTTGATTTTTTTTCAGTTTTCATCCTGTTTTGTGGTTGTTATGTTTTTTTATGAATTCATGATGGTTATAATTACAAGGATAGACTCTTTAAAGCCTTAGGCCTCGTTCACACGGGCGTCTGAACCGGGCGTTTTTCTGGCGTTCGTGACGCCAGGTGAGCGCCTGTTGAACACTGCCCGTTTTTCTGCTCATTGAAGCAAATCAGAGCGTTCACACGGGCGTTCAGCACCGGCGCTCGGCCGGCTGCGCGTT
>JBBPCW010000106.1:8912254-8923058 GCA_037974425.1 Phenacogrammus interruptus
TTTTGTACCCGTTCTTTTTCCCCCCCCCCCCCCCCCCCCCCCATGTATTTTGAGAATAATATATAAGTTGCACACAAGGACTGGATACATGCTTTCTCTATTGACCCCAGGTAATCGCTCCTTCTACTGGCTATATCAGTGAGATGAATAGGCAAAGGTTCTTGTGTTCGATATAGTACAGATGGCTTCTCTCACTTTCTCTCTTGTTCGTTCTCTCCTCTCACTTTATTACATGCTAATTTTGAAGGGTCGCTGGAGAGCTAAAGGATAAGACGTGCTCGTCACTGCACTCTTCCCGTCTTCCCTGTACTTTTTAGGGTGCATAGGCTGATGCTCTGATCGCCTCCTTCTGAAACATGCCTTGGTATTAACAGCTTGTGCACTAAAATTCAAAAGTTAGCCAGTTGATGTTTTGAATTGTATAGTTGATCTTTTGTGCTTCATCTGTTTCTTCATTTTTTCATGGAACTGAATGTCAAGTGGTACAAGTTTTTATTTTTTTTTCTTTTTGCAAAAAAAGTGTGCCAAATGAATACTATCCAAGTTACTACACCAATTTACACAACTTGTATAAGTTCTTTTGTAATGGATCTTTGCTATCCAAATACAGCTCATGGCAGAACTTGATGAGGGCAAAAATGGGCTCGTTTCCAGTCTGTCCTTTAAAATTCATGACTCATGTTTGGATTGTTCAATAAACCACATGATTGTTGATTTCTTGGTCATTTTGTTCATATTAACAAAACAAAACCAAATATTGTGTATATATATATATAATGTGTGTGTATATTAGTGCTGGGCCGTTAACGGCATTAACGTGCGAGATTCTTATCGCGCGATAAAAAAAAAATCGCCGTTAACGTCGCCCCCCCCCCCGTCCACACTACGCAAGTTATGATGAATTTCACCTTGATATCTATGCCCACCTTTAATATATATATATGTATATATAAATAATATTTTATGTAGACATACAGTATGTTGTTTTTTTTGTTTATTAAAAAAACAATGTAAAGCAGTCAGAATTCTAGAAAATAGGACAAACACACAAAATATATAGCATTTTTTTATTTTAAAAGATCGCTTTCATATATGTTTGCTGGATATTTGATATATTTTGCTATGTTTAAATATATTGCACCAGAGTCAGTGAAGCCTGTCACATGAATTATGGATAGGCCTGATTCATAAAAGATCGATGATCATGTGCACGGTTTGCTCAAGCTAGCAAGCTCTGCGTGCAATACAGGCTTCAGTAAATCTGGTCTTTGGTGAGGATAGTATGAATAAGTATACAATAAATAATAGTTTGTCTAGAGTACCTGTTGCATTGCAAAACTGATTACTATAATATAGTGTGTTAAGTTAATTCCATACGCAAAGATCAGTATGTTCTGAAATGCAAAACTGTCATGATCGTTGTATATGTCATAGAAATGAGGGGTAGAATAGAGTAAAAGAGGCATGACAATTTCATGCATATAAATAAAGCTACTGCATTCAAAAATAATTGCATTCAGCATGCGGTCCTCTTAAATTAGGAGTTCTAGAGTAGTAGAAGGTCATCTAGATTTTCTCACCTGAGACTGTACAAAATTCTAAAAAAAGGAGGCTTTCCTCAGGCTCTACTAACACAGCCGGAATAGAATTTACAGTAGCAAGCGATTAGCTAGCATAGTCCTCTTCTGATCCAGAGCATTTCTACATTGCTCTTACACTATTCCGGATTACCAAGCCACAACAAAATACCGTAAAAACGATAATACAAAAGAAATTAAATTGGATTTGGTCAGTCATGCTATAACTGCCAGAGGTGGATTGCAAATTGCTACAGCATTACTGCTGAGAAATATACTGAAGCAGAGAATAAGCATGAACTCGGTTCTGAACTATGCTTTTGTGGTTTGGGCACATTAATAGACTCATTAGCAGCCAATTGTAAAGCGAACATGTTTCAAATAATGACCTTGCTTTTTCTCGGTATGTCCCACATTTCCATCAGTTAAACTGAACAGATACTATTAAATGTCTGACATGCAACAATAGGTTCAGAAAATATGAACTAAAACAAAACTGCTTGTGCTGTTCCGCATCCCCTTTTACAACCAATAAATGCAGCCAGGGCATCAAGTTACATGTGAATCATTTTGCATAGTATTTTTTATACTTCCTTCGTCACATTTGCCTGAGGCCTGCAAACACACAGCTCTTTGGAGCCGTATTAACTCAAACCTACTGAGACTCAAAACGTTAATGTTAGTGTTTGAAATAAATATGTATTAGCGTTAAAGAGGAATTTCAAATACTGAGAGATCACTGAGACATAAACAGTCATTTTGGGTGGTTTCATGTGAAATGGTGTGTGGTTTTCAGTGGTAGTGAAAAAAAAAAAACAGGTCTTGTGCTATTTTTTAACACAAATAGATTCATTTTAGTAGCGTCTTTTTACTACGAAATGACTCATTCTTTGGGGACTATTTTGCCTTTCAATGGCCTGTATGTATCTCTCTGCCACAAATGGATTTAAACATCTGTTTTGAACCAAAATCTTGTCTCAGACATGTTTGCAAGCTAGCTTTTGGAGTATCACAAATGATAAGTTTCAGCAAGCTTCTCTAGAACAGTGGATTTCTCTGCTCTTCAAGCCACTCTGTCTTGACATCGTAACCTCCAAATATGTTGGATTTTAGACTAAAATATGGAATTCCCCTTTAAAGACAGGCTGATGCAACAATGCCACAAGAGTAAACAGTGGTATGTGATTAAATATGTGGCATGTGATAGGTTTTATGATCGTGTAGGGATATAAAGGACCACCCACTTTTTGTGTTGCGAAAACAACCAGTGTTGCATTCAAAGAGATGGTGAAGGGGTTCATACAGAATAGTGGTTTGAGGAAAAGATCTAAATGACAGTGGACAAGGTATTTAAAGAGGCAAAATATGGCAGTTTCCTTCAGCTAATCGTCCTCATAAAGTCTAAAATGACTAATTGTTCAGCATGCATCTTGAATAAGGCTTTACAATCTGGTCTGTTTACAGCAAAGAATGGGAAGGTCTTTTTTCTAACAATGCAGTGATGAGGAAAAGCATCTACTGAGCAGTGCAAGGTCTGCTGAAGACACCCTCATCCATTTAACAAAGGACTACGGAGAATTGTTTACTCTACTGTGTTCCGAAAGCTGCTGCTTTTCGATTAAAAGTGGACATGAGGGTGGAAGTGTTTCTTGCGCAATTTCAAACTATTGCTTTGATCTACTCGATAATGCAATGTGTATGTACTGTTTCTTCGTAGATAAAACTCTGGATAATACAAACTGTATTTCAGAGTTCTTACAGCATGTCCCGCCTCCACTGGATGAGTCGTCGCTAATTGATATTTTCTCTAAGGCATACTTCTACAATCTTCGCCGGGCATTGTGCTCTTCGGGGAAATCTTCCACTGCAGTGCAAATCTGTCGGAAATAGTCTCTCATCAAGCACTCGCAGTCCTCAGGAATGTAAAGGTGCTCTGCGAAAAGGAATAAAAGACTCGGTCTGTAACGCGGGTCACGGGTTACTTCCTATGAAGGGCTTTGGGTTCTTGGCTTGTACGCAGGCTAAAGGGCTTCCTAGTTCACATATCCAGATTAAAGGCTCTCATGAGTAAATCCAGGTCCCCTATATTAGCCGCCTGGTAAAGCTCAGGCTGGTCCAGCAGGGACAGAGCTATCCTCAGGGCTGCCCAGATGTTTCCAGACATGACCTGGTGTGAGAACTGCCGACTCCTGCTTTTCCTCTGAAGGCCGAGCGCCGTTAGGAAATTGCTGGCGGCTTCCCTGCAAGAACAGCAAAAGCACTACATGGCTTATTTGTTCCTTGAAATGAGGGTCATTTAAATTCAATCAGCTGGAGAAGTGAGAGCGAGTTTAGCGCTGTAAAGCCTCATTCAAGCTGGATTAGCGATTAACAATGCGATCTGTGATTTGAATCTAGTATGATTCTGCAATGTTCATAGATTTTACAAGTCTGCCAAATAATTCCCGGGGAGTTAATGGGCTCCTGCTATTGGCCGAACCTGCAATTGGCTCAGCAATTGCAGATCTGATCAAATCCACTTCACACTATGGGATTAACAAATGCTGTTAGATGTGGTGGTGTTTTTGAGTGTGCCACCCTCATGTAACACTGGTGTGAATTTCCAGGCTGTGATCATTTGATGATATTACAGGCACTTTATGTATCGCTCAGTCAAATCTCTTACAAATGACATCACAGAACTTTTTCTGGTTAATCTAATCCAGCTTTAGTAGAATCTAAACAGGAAGAAAGCCACAGAGCTCACATACCTGTGCGCTCCCAGATTGATGCAGCTGATGCCGAGGTTGTAGCGTGAGCGTATGAAGCCAGGCTGGAGCTCCAAGGCCCGAGTGTAGGCCTCTACCGCCTCCTCACTGCGATCGCCATTAGCCAGCGTTGCCCCCAGACGATTCCACAACAAGTAGTCCTAGTAGTAGAAAAATGGAAATGAAAGCGCTCAAATAAACAACATGAGTATTTCTGTATAACCCTACATGAACCGCTTGGTTAATAGTCAATATAGTCAATACATAATGTTTTTCAATAATACATAGTATCACATTTCATAAAGATGCTTAAACCCAGTGCAAAATGACTGTAGTAACTTGGAATATTTGTATACTCTGCAAAACTGTTACTGTAAAAAGAAATAGAGAAAAGGCAGGTAGATCATGTAAACTTTTTAGGTGAAAACATTTACTGCCTCTGAGTTTATACCCTAAAGCAGTACTTAATAATACTTTAAGGCAAGCCAGGGAGTGTGATTTGTATTATATCTCAGCCAGTGAGATATAAAAGGTCAAATAGCGTCCTGAATTATGGTTATTCCTTTAAGATGTCACATTGCGTGTTATTTACTGAGGATTTATGTCATCCCACCACAATACTGCATTTACACACAAACACATTTAACACTGATACCCTCATCGAGGTTTAATCTTCTGCCGCATCTTTTGTATGTCAATGTCTGACATCAAAGAAAATGAAAAGCTGACAGAAGCAGTAGATCTTAATTTAATATTTAAAGTGAATGCTATTTTCTGTCTCCTCGCATGCACTTGGCTGTCTCATCATCACATTGAGCTTATATGCTACCAGAAAGGCAGTCGTATTTACTGAGTGTGTGGCTGTCTGTGCCCCAGGGATGGCCTGGGCTCAGAGTTTTTGGAATTGTCTTGTCGACATTGTCTTTCATTGTATTCAGGATCTGAGCCCCCCAGCAGGCGAGCACACATTACCAAGTCAAATAGACAGGGAGGATTTTCGATTGTGTGTAAATGTGGCCTACGCAAGGGGACTGAATAGGGCTTAGCAAGCATCAATTGCAGACAAGGTGACCCACGGGTCTGTAAAATAGGCCGATCCTCTTTTTTAAGAGGCACAGTATAAAGCTCCCCTTAAGTTCAAGTTCAGAATGAATTATATCAGTGAAGTTCCTGTCATAAGAAAACTTTGTCATTTTCAGCTTTTTCGACACCTTTCGAAATCACAATTGACCTACACAGACATTTACAAAGGCTTATTCCACTAAGCGTCAGTCAGTTTTTAAAATGACGACAATATTCTCAAGCACCTCCTTGACTCTCTCTCTCTCTCTACTGCTCTTATCACAGCAGGCCTGTGTCTAGCACGGCTCTGTCAGCTGAGTGAGCCAGGTTGGGGCTGACCTCTGGCCGGACAGACAGTGCAGTGTTGAAGGCGTCCACAGCCTTGTTGAACTCAGAACTGAGATTGTAGAGGACCCCCAGGCCGGTCTGTAGGTCTGGGTCGATATTGTCTGGGTTCTGCCCAGCAGCTTCCAGAAACAGCTCCTTGACTTCCGACAGAAGAGACCTGGGACAGGGGGGAGCGAGAGAGGGGAAAGGAAATGAGAGAGATAAAGGTTCATTTGTGTCCAGTTTCCTTTACAAAGCACTTGCACAATACTTTGCCAAACACTGTGCTGGCTGTGTAATAGTAGAGCGAGTTTGATAGTGATTTAAAAAGCAAAAAAACAAAACAAAAACAAAATTCATATTTACATATTTCTCCATAGTTTTGCTTAATCAGCCAAGATATGTCACAATGTACATATAAATGTCCAGATTTTAATTTTAGATTTTAATTTTAACGTAGAATTTATTTACTTATTGTTTTTTTAATTTTGCAGAGTCAGTGATAGTAGCGGTTCAGGATACATTTCACTGTGTGTTGTACTTGTATGACTGCATGTGACAAATAAAGTATCTTGAATCTTGAATATGGTTTGACTTTAGAATTTAAACTGGAGAAAATGTAGTTAATGAGAAATGGAAACTTACATACACCTACTGCCAACATACAAAGTGCATGCTAACCTCATGTTGCAATCTTAAATGTACTTGCTTATGTGATTTCTGACAAAGCATGACATACATGTAAACTCTTATATATAAAAAAGTGCCACCGAGTGTTTTAAGCAGTATCACAGAACTTCTTTGAACCATGTTTGACACAGAGGTTTGTGCATGTGAAGATGGTGAAGAACCTTTTAAATGTTCAAAGGACCTGAACATACTATAAAGGTTCTTTATCAAGCTAACTGTTTCTTTGGATCCTTAACATTATGTAGAAGATCTTTCATCTAAAGAAATATTTCTCGCATCTCATTTTCTAAACTAATTCTTGAGGGAACCAAAAATAGTTCATCCATGGCATTGTGCAAAGAACTCAAAGAAGTCTTTTTTTTTTAAGAACCGAGGCTTTAGTATGACTGCTGTCCATTTTTATGTTTTTTTTTGCAGTTTGTATGATGATAATTGGTGGGGGCTTATAAAGGCTTGTTGGCCACAAAGGCTTTGGGGCTCAATAGCAAACTAAAGTAGCAAACAGACACCAAACATGAGTTGGCTCTTCCTAACCAAACATTGGGAGTGAAAGTTAAACTGGACACTGGAAAGAGACAAAATGATTTGTCAGATGGTTTTACAAAACATAACTAATGGCTGAGCATTATGTATGCAAAGAAACATGATGCTTAAATTCATGTCACTACATTTATTCGTGTCAACCACATTTATTACTGTGTTCTAGAGTCCCACCATTGCGTGGGTGAGGAGAAGGAGAGGCGGCGGGACCCGGGTGAGCCCTGTAGGTGGCTGCGGCTCTTCAGCAGGTGTTTGTATTTGGGGTTGTGCTTCAGCCAGCTCAGCAGTGCCTCACAGGCGTCCTGCTTCATGCCTGTGTTGGTCAGGCTCACTGCCAAGGCCATCAGGGCCTGGAGGTTGTTGGGGTGGAGCTCCAGACACCTGTACATGTTTGCATGCACACAAACACACACACACACACACACACACACACATTCACAGACACACACAGAGCAGGGCAGCATCAAACAGAATGCAGCTTTGATGGACACTAATGAGCTCACAACAAACATAATGAGAGTCAGACGCTTCCTGATTAGCTCTGTTTTTAATTTATGGGTGACTACCTGTGTCTTCTGATGTGTGCCTCTACTTGAAGATGTACAAAGAGAGGATCATGAAGGTAGAACCAAAAACTTATATTAGTTCACAATAAAGGAGTTCAAACAAAGGTCAGCTGTTTTTATGAGAGCCTAGTGATGATACAAAGAGAACAGAGAAACATGGCAAAAAACATGTATAGGATAGACCAGTCTTCAGGACATCTAGACCTTCCACATTTTGATCTATCCCCCATCTATCTGGGCAAATGTGGGGTCCCGGAGGACGGGTTTCAGCACTTCTGTACAGAGTAGCATCTTTATGCTGGTCTAAGTATAATGAATGTGAATTTGGAGCTTTCTGTGTTTTCTGTCACTGTATAAAAGAAACACAATGCTATGCACTATTACATTTACATTTACGGCATTTAGCTGACGCTCTTATCCAGAGTGACGTACATCAGTGCTTAAGAAGTCCACAATTGTTTCTTACCTGAAAAACAGCTTAAATCCGTGTCAACTATTTAACCAAGATACTGCAGTCAGAGCATCTATACAACAACTGTCACATAATAACTATCCAACACCCAACCCAACAATACATAAGCCCTAGAGAAGAACACCACAAGTCATAGAGAAGTGGGAAGTCAAGGCATTTTTTTTTTTGAGAAATAAACTATTAGTTTTGCAGTGAGACCATGTACAAACATCCAGAGCCGAATTCAAGGTGCTTGTTGCTGATTTTTTTCATCAGACCCCGAACCAATGAAATGTGACATATTTTTCACAACCTACTAATTTTTAGAATGATCAGAATGTCATTTAAATGCAACACACTGAGAAACCACATCATTCGCATCCAGTCCAGCAATTACTTCTAACTTCTATAGTTCTATACGACTGCTTTTAATTCTTACAGTGGCGATGGAGCAGGGTGAACACTGGGCTTTGATGGTGTCACTGGTGATTAACGTACACAGATTGGAGTTTTCACCCTTGGTCGCTCAGAGGAGGCTTGCCCGAGATTATGTCCTCTCTATCTGCAATGAGTGTAATCTCCCAAAGGCTCGGCTGCTTATGAAATGCAATTTTAATTGGATCACCCCGTTATTATGCCGTTCCTTTACCAGAAGCAGAAGAGGACACAGTATAGGGCTTTGTCCTGTTCTGTCAATGGCAGAACTGTTTTATTGTTGGATCAGTTCTCTGTGACACAGTCTTCCTTTTCTCATAGCTGTCTAAGCAAAAAGGCCTGAACATAGACAAGTAGAATATATTTCTGTGTCATTTAAAATGATGTACATACGACTCATTTATCAACAGGAATTTATCAACTTATAATACCAACACAGTAGAGCATGAACTCCAAAGACCTATAAGGTGGTCTACGACATTAACAGCAGATCCTTTAAGTCCTGTCAGTTGCAGGGTGGGGCCTCCATGGATTGCCCAGTATATCCCACAGATGTTACTGAGATCAGGAGAATTCAGAGACTTTGTTCCTCATGTTCCTCAACCATCTTCCTGTAAGATCTGACGTAATATTCACATAAATGTCAGAATGCCAAGCCTATATATACAGTCTGTTTCTGAAATGTGAACGGGTGGTAAAATAAATTTGAGATTTAGTTTAATTACCTTCAAAATGTCTGACATTAACGGTGAGGCAGCCTGTTTATATTCTGGTGTGCATGTGAGATTGATGCACAGCATAAACTAAAACATTTATCATAAATGAGATCATGAATACCTGCTCAGAGGAATTATCTGAAGTCTAATCATAATTCAATGGTTGAGACAAAATCATTGTCATTCAGTGTACAGAGAAAATTACAGCCTTGGATTTGGCATTAAAAGCTTTGGACAGCAGGTTTCTATCACCACCTTTCTGGTATGTTTCTCTAAAATGGCACATCCTACTCTTAATAATTGTCTCTACATCTTGACAACTCCATTATACAGAGATTGTAAATCCCCAGTGCATGATCATGGTGTCTGTAATCTTTAAATACAAATAATTACACATTTTAAATACAGCAGTGGAGGTTACATCTCAACACAAAAAGCCACACAGCAATTTATGTTCTTTTATTTGCACTTGCTTACTTTGGGCAAATTATTCACATGAGCTTGACGGAATGCAGTTGATAAAGGAAAACATTCTCTAGGGCCTTATGCAATGACACCTCCTTACCTCTGGAGGGAGACAATCGCTGCTTGCTCATTCTCATTCTCCGCCTGTGTGGTCCCCAACCATTGCCAAGCCTGAAAAGACAATGAGCATTGAAGTCTGAACAGCAAGGTTATCACCTTGACCCCAGTGAAGAGATGGTATTGTTCAGGGCCCATAGCGCTGTCCAAGAAAAAGTGACTCATTCCAGTATGGCCCACATAGCTTGAGGCGCACAACACGGAGGCGGCTAAGTGCTTGATGGAGCAATCATCTGTCCTCGGTTGACATTTACTGCTGTTACTCAATGATGTGGTACATGTTATAGAAATTTTAGATATATCCAAACAGCTTCACGTAAGACCAGAGATCGTTTCTCAGCTACCCTGAAATGGCCATAAAGAAGGTACAGTGGTCAGAATCCTACTTTTGATCTTTGGAGCGCTTCCAAAAACTGACAATTTTAAACTAATTGGCACATGGTAGAAAGAGTAGCACTCTCTAAAACTGTTAAAGCAACTGTGCTTCAGGAAACAGCTTCAATTAATTTAGCACTTGTGACACTTACCATTTTGTAATAGCTATTATTGGATTTTACTGAGAATATATTACTGACTTATTTTGGGAAACCTGGCTCCATATTTTCAATAGCTGTGAGACACATTCTCTAGGATTTCCGGCACAAGAGAATCAATTACTAATCAGCCGAGGGTAATTCCACAGGCAGTGGCATAATCCTCTCTGGGACATACGTTAGTCAGCAGAGGTTAAGAGAATGAAACATTATTATCCAACAGCAAATGGACAGGAAAAACTCAATTTACAGCCTGCGAATGATGAATGTTGATGGCATTTCATTGGTTAATTTTGTTCAGTGTAAAAGATTGATCCACTTACTTAAAAAATGGGCTCCTGGCTGGTTCTTGGTACTCACATGATTCTTGATCAAATGTTAATTGGTATGGGATCTTTTTATTATGTGTAGGCTCTTTCTGGATCTTACAAACATCGTTCTTTAAAGTGTCATACACTGAAAGGTTCTATAGGGAACCTGTGGTTGTTTTATAGAAGCGACCAGTGCTTGAAGTGGGCCGGAACGCAGCAGAACGCAGTTCCGGAACTTCTGTATTTTCGTCTTTTGGGTTCCGCCAC
>JBBPCW010000106.1:8938530-8949900 GCA_037974425.1 Phenacogrammus interruptus
AAGTCAGTAAAATATAACTGAACTAAAACTACTGGAGTCTGTTACATTTCTGACCAGGTTAAATGATCGGGAAATATGATTATTTTTTATCATGTTATATACATTTTTTTAAAGGATGATCCATTTTTGATCCTGTTAAATGGATTGTTGGAAAGTAAGTGTCACGGGTAGGCAGAAATGACTGACTTGTTGCATGGCGGAAGAGCCCAAGCGTGACTGGCACAAGAGAGCGGGTTTATCACTCGTTTTGATGTGAGAACGCTCCTTTAAGGAGTTGAGGCTCGCACCAAACGAGCCCGCGTTCTCACTCGCACACACAGGGAAACATAGGGGGTTGCTCCAAAGAGCCAGAGTACTCACGGTATGTACTCTGAAGCATGTAACCTCAATGTCTGTGTGAGTTACTAACACCTGCTTCCACCTTTTATACCTGATATGCAGTCATTTCCGGTGCCCTTTGACTGCACGTGACCTTGTGTGCGTGACAGTATGTTTAATTTTTAATCATGTCAAATGAGTTGTTGGAACGTTAGCACCTTTAAATCTGTATCATTATTAGTCAGAAGGCTTCTATATTGTCCTAGATCATCATCAGGCACAGAAAATTAACTATAGGAAATTTAAATACTTTTAAATTTACGTCATGTAGCAGACACTTTTATCCAAAGCGACTTCCATTCCCTAAAGCCAAGGGTCAGTCTCCCTGGAGTAACTTGGGGTTAAGGGTCCTGCTCAGTGGTGGCAGACTATGGGTATGACCTCTTGGTCCAGAGGCAAGAATCCTACCCACTAGGCCACCATCACCCCTATCTGTTTAAGTAACATTCACACTCTGTCACACGTCATACACCATGAGTAAGATGTTTAACTGCCCTTTTCTTTGACAGACCACTCTCAAATTCTCACCTTACTTTCTATGCACTCTTGGCCTGCATCAGGTTTGAACATATGCCTGTTCCAGACGGCCTGACAGACTGGAGCATGCTGTTTTCTACTCATTTCCAAAAACAATCTTATCATCAGCTAAACACACACACTAACAACACTGTCTAATCAAAGGGGAGTCATTTCCCTTGTTGGTTGACATTATGAGCTGCTTTCCCTGAAAAGGTGTGTGTGCAAAAAAGTCCACTGCAGATTAACATGCTTAAGGTTATTCTATGTTGATCCATCCAAATCAGATCATTTGAAATGGGATTGAATTTCATATTAATCTGGTGCCGGCCTTGCAGTTACTTTGTACGCAGATCAAGTAAATGAGATAATCCAGCTCAAGTCTAGGATATCTTTTCATTCCTCTCATTTTTCATTTTTCATTCCTCTATTTAGTGAAACACATGTCTGTGTTGTGGTAGCAGGCTTAACTCAGTTAACATGTGTTTTTATGTCTGTTTTTGTATATTTACAATTTCTTGGCTGCCAGCTGCTTTGATAATCAAAAGTAACCAATCATAATTATGCACTAATCATGTGAAAGCAATGCCCTCTGAAAAGCTTTCGCGAGTATTAAGATAACCATTATTGATAGTAATGTGTTTCAATATTACAGGATTGACTGATCCTGAAATGTTTCTATTATATTCTGATAAAGCCAGTCTAATATGGTTATACAGAGGGATGTTGTTTTCAGTGTTGTTCTGAATGATGCTTGTAGTTAAAGTGGTTATGCCGTATGCTGTGTTTTAAACTCTCGACCTGCGTGCCCCTGGCCCTCTAAGGGTCTCTGTTACTCCCAAAACAAAACACTCTATAGTGAATAGGGCATAGTGACAGACTTGCGTATTTGAAAATGTCACTTACTTCCACGGCTGCTTTGGCCCGTTCAAACTCCTCCTCCAGGGACTGGTTTCTGGACAGGAGAGCGCTGCCCCACCGCTGGTCTTTGCTCAGTCGACCCTGTCAGACACACACACACACACAAACACACACAACAGAAGTGAGAGAGCGAGCGGCTCAGACATCTCTCCAGCCCCCTGTCAGGGGGAAAAAGCCCTGCCCTTGCAAACCTCTGATGCCAGCAGCCAGGGGATCTGCTACCATCAGCAGCTCGTGCCTGCACCTCTCTCCCTGAACCTCCACTGTGCTCACACACCTCCCCAGCCTCCTTCCTGCATTAGCCATTCACCCTGTCTCACAACAGCCCTGGACTGACACACCATTGTCAGCAAACGCTCCTCAGAACATTCCTCTCTATGTGCTTATCTGAATATTGCATGGATGCAGACATTTGGTCATAGCATTCATTTAAATGCAAAAAAGGCAAGACTTTTTGGAGGAGTACATGCTAAATATGCAGCAAAGCTCCTGTATATAAAGCAGGCATCAGTTATATATATTACATATATCATGACATTTTAGCTGATAATAAACTTTTCACATGTACTTCACTAATATAGTAAAAGTATGATAATCTGTCAGAATGCAAACACACACAGATTTATTAGCCAAAAACACTCTTTTTCATTCTTACATTCTACAACCTACATGCCTTCAGGCTAACACAGGCATTAACTACACATATTAATAACAAAAATTACTCTGAATCTTAGAAGTTAGACTTTTGTTCCATATCTCAATTAATGCACTTTCTATATATTTTTATTAGATTTTTTTAACCCAACATTTTTTCATCTTTTTGCACTGTAATATAGAACTAAACTCTAATAACAGAGGAAGATGATAATCTTTAATAATTGTGACCAGCTAAAATAATTTATCAGATTTATCAAATAAATGATCAGATGATGATGTGAACACGGGCAGTCCTAGTTTCAGAGCCTTATATATCCTCGCTGCCTCCATCATTTTGGATTCTTCTTTTATACCAGCATTATCCACTCATAAAACACTTACTGCCATTCAAATTTTCAAAAATGCATGTTTATAAATGGCACAAAATCACATTGTTTTACTATATAATACTGAAACTGAAATTTCTGAAGCCTTTATTCTGAGTGGTGATCTAAATGTGGACAGTATTGACACAACCTACATAATAAGCTCAATGAACTGGTCACTCGCATCATTTCTGGTTTAATACTTGGTAACAAATCCCTTTGCCTGAATGACAGCATCAATCCTGTTATAAAGTAGGGATTAGACCAGCCTTTTGAGAGCCCCTGTCAATTTTAGCTCTCTCTTCCACAAGCTGGCTGCATATTTCAGCTAGAGTTCATGTGTGCTTATTTCAGCATTTCCCTTGTTTTTGATTTTGAGGACTGCGCCCTGGTGATTTTGCTGGTCAGTCAAAGTATCCCAGCGCTTCAACATGTTTGCTGAACCAGTTGCAACGTTGCGATACTGGGTTGTGAGGGATCTGCAGTTAGTGGAGTAGTGGGTTAAAATGAACAGGAAGAGACTGGTGTTCCCTAATTTTTTGACAGGTTTGATGCTGCTGAAGGCAAGACAGGGGATGGAAGTGAGGGTGGGGGTGGGTTGTGGTGCTATTTGTTATCTGAGGAGCTTAACAATAAATCAGGAAAACAAAACCAATACATTACAAAACTATTATAGTTGGATTATACAAGAATCACCCCTTCAACGAAGACACGGGAAAAAACTATGAACATATAACATCCCGCAGGTTTTCCTCAAGAATTTGACGGTATTTTGTCTCATCCATTTTTTCTTCTATCCTGACCAGCGCCCCAGTCCCTGCTACAGAGAAAAACCCCATAATCGGGCCAAAGAGTTAGCTTGGTGTGCAATGGAGCATGTGATTAGTTACACCTGATTTAGGAGGGGATGATCTTTTATCCAACTCAGTGGTTGTGTTTTTCTTTAACTGTTGCTATCCAATCTTTAACTTGGGTGTAATTAGTTGAGTGAACCTAACTAGAATGTGTTTTGTGTGTGTCTTCATTTCAGGCTGCAAAGCAAATAAATTTGAAGGCACTGATTCTTTTCTATACCAACTGCTTCTGTTACTGCTACTCTTATTTAGGCCCTTGACTCAATAGCTAGGGACTTTTTGTTCTTATGTTAACATTAGGCTACATATGGCTACTGTTATCATGAAGGGTTATATTGTCAGGAGACCTATTTTTCTACAGGAGTCAACAATGTGGGAGAAATATTTTTCGTAGTATGTGGTATTTTATAGGCTTCTCATTGTACTGATATTATTTAAACATTATTAAAATTAATAGAACTATCTGTTTTGAACTTGATTGAACTTTTTACCATTTTGCTTTTTAGTTTATTCAGCATTGGTGTTGAAACAATATGATTTTTAAAAAATTCAAACTAAAGCCACTCCCAAAACAAACTGTTTAAACAATGATGCCTTAACATCAAGAACCATTTCTGTGCTTTTCAACATCCTCACTTTTTAAGAAACAATACAGTTTCTCAAAGCGCAGTGTCATTCAGAGAAATTTTGAAAAAATCTCCTTAAACCTCTAAAATCAGTAAGCAATTCAACAAATACAAATAGTGATATCTAGCTAGTAGCCAGAATGTGGATCTGGTTGCTTAGAGGTTGTTGTCAGTGATATTTAGTGATATTTAGCACACTGCTTACCACTGCTTATTGGAAACAATTTACATGACCATTAAATTACAGCTGTTCAATGAAGCAGAGGAGCCGAAGCTCCACCCTTGTCTATTGTGGCCCAATTTCTTCTGGTCTGTCCTAACTTTTGTCCAGTTCACTTTGTATATTTGTAAGTGACATGCAATGACACATTCATCATTCTATGTTATGTACCACAGATGTGGGTTACAGCTTTATTTCCTGTAGCAATATGCAGCTCTTTTGTTTTTTGCTGAGAGGGACATTTAGTAACATGAACCCTCGAAACTCCCCTCTGCCTTTCAAAGGCAAAAGTCTGGCAAGTCAAATTTAATCATAAGTAAATCCCACTGTTACAGTGAATGAGGAGCACAGGAGTGGGGTGTCTGGCACCTGGCTCATTGGATATTCATCTATTGCCAGGGCTACAGCATTAAATGGATTTCACACAGGAAATTATAATGGAGGCCTTAGAACAGACAATCAGTCTTTAGCACGCTGTAACCCTAGATGTGTCCTGATGACTAATGTGCTCCATCAAACACTAGGTCAGTGCAACAATTACCTTTAACACTGCACTTTCTATTTCTATGCTCATTCATTGTTAAGAGCTAATTTGAGCATGATTTTAATTGACTTTGTCAAATGCTGTGCCGAGCCTCTTGAGACAGGCCCCCTAAGATCTGAAGGTACAGTGTATTGCATTTCGCAATCAGAATTTTCTGCTGTCCCGTATCCATCATCCAATAGACGCAGATAGATCTTATATTTCACTTAGCTTTTTCTTTCGTCTTATATCAGTTCAGAAGAAGTCTCGTTGAAAGTATAGGTTCTAAACCTTTAAAGGAGACATATTATGTAAAAGTTACTTTTTTATAATGGGTCTATTGGCTATACAAAACATGTTCATGAAAAAATAGACCTTTGAGTCTTGTTTTGAGTTAAGAAAAATCCATTTTTTTTACCATGTTTATCATTATATTACAATGAAACAGAAGGAAAAATTCTAATTTAATGCAAACTGTTTATGTTCTAAACTAAGTAAACAATATTTTCATAATTATATTTAAAAAACAACAGAACTCTTGTCTGAGGATTACATTCATGTGCAAAAATCAGTTCATCAACTGGTTGTTCCTTTTATTTCTCATCACTTCCTTAATCTCATATCTACTCCTCCACAGAGTTGAAAACGTGATGTGCACTTTACCTGCTGCGGTGGATATCTTATACTGTAATAAGCACAGCGAGAGTGAGAGATGAATAATTCATCAGCTATCAATCTAATAACAACAGATACTGTAGCAACAGAAAGAACGGCCCAGCAGATCTGCATGCTCCACTGAGGACAGAAGCGCGTAACATTTTACCCTGAAGCACCACAAGTTAAACAAATAAAACCCAAAATTCCTTAGAAACTGAGACATGCTGCAAAAAAAGGCAGTTTCAGCTTCAAAATTGCTTAGTAACCACTACGGTGTGGCTGTTAAAAAAAACCCAACAAAACAAAACAATACAACAAAATAAGAAATAAAACAGTGGTGATGCTGTTGGCACGGTGCAAATGCATAGACCATTCAGCATGTCATATGAAAAAGCAGAGAGAGGCTTACATGTCTTCCACTAATATACTGCTTGTTGAGCTGAAATAAAAGAATTCTAAGGGTTAGCAAAGACACATACAACATATAGTCACAGGCGACAACATTTAAAGCCCAAATTGAGCTCAGATGGGCCTGTAGTTCGGCTTGCACTTAACACTAGATGAACAAGCTGTATTTACAAGAAAGAGGTAGATAGTGCACATAGAAATTAATCATGCTTACATGCGAAGCATGGATTAATTTATACTTTCATTGATTATTTGTACCTTTTCGAATTTTATACTTATAAATTTAAAACTGATTTTCATTCAGATGCACTTGAAAATCATTTACACCTTTAATTTTTTATGTTTAATTTTTGTCAGAAAGTGCTATTGTCCTATCATCAGAAAATGCATGACTCATTTTGCTCTCTACTCTGAACCCGACATGGTTTTGAAATAATTTCTTCATTTTAATTCTCCCATTTTACACACCATTGTGCATTAATGTCAACATTTTAATACGGGAGGTGAAGGACTGCACTGATTCGAAATGCTGTTACATAAGTGATAGCGGCAAAATGCGTAGCTTACTTGAGTGGCGGGGGACGTCTCAGTTTCCACCTTGTAATTTACTTCTAATGAGGTCTTGGTGGCAGTTTCGGGTTGTATTTTACCATCAATGGACCTATGAGTGTATCAGAAGGGACAAAAGTAATGAGATAATATTTATCTTGAAGTGACTGAACACTTAATCGGAAGGTAACATATATAAGGATTTAATAATGTATATTAGTACCTTGTGGTTTTTACAAGGTGACGAGGTGAAAAGATGACAGAAAATTGTATTGCATTGGCTTAAAGGTCTTTAAAGTGAAGAGATAGACCTTTGTTCGCATAATAACTCTCAAGCAATTAAAGTGAATCTATGAAATGTATGCAATCATTTTAACACAGATTTTCTCATATGCATAAACATACATAATCCTGAAATATTATTTCTGTGTAACATTACTCCCAGGATGTATATTTGAATGTGAAAATCTACATCTAAAATACAAACATTAATTTGAAAGGATTCAAGTATCAAATTGAATTGTATGGTGAGTTACAGTGCAATGATATCATTTTTATTAGTTGTTTTGGCACACAGGTCTCTGTGAATGGAATTATTTAAATTACTGATATTACTGATATATGGAATATATCAGTCTTTCTCATAAGCATCATTATAATCCTTCAAAACAGTTTTAGTAACAGAACAAATATTGTATGATAATGGTTTTCAATAACTGTGCATGTGTCCCTATGTAGTCCCTATGTAGGTTGACTTGAGATAAAGTAATCTTTCTGTGAACATTTCATCTCGTTTCTGAAAGTATTGCTTAGAAAGCGCTCACCACACAAACTCTCCAGAGTTCTTTGAGGACCGTCTCCTGTCCAGTTTCCATTTTCTGCTACCAGTTCTTTCTGGACGTAGGGTCAGTTCCTCCCATTTTTCCAGTGAAGAGGGAATAGCTATCAGTGGAGTTATGAGATATGGCAGGATCAGACATTTCACAGTTAGTAAATATGATTTGGTATCTTGGGTATATGAGATAAAAATGTCTTTCATTTTCATGTAGGACTGAGTACCTGAATCCAGAGAGTCTTTCACTGGTGTGCGAGAGCAGGGGGTGTTCTCTTCAATGTCCACCTGGATCAACTCTGTCTCGTCCAGTTTCTTCCTGTGGGGCGTGCTCTTGTTGGACACAGGGCTCTTTCTGTCTTTACTGTTTCTCCTATCTCCAGGTTCACTCAGGTCCAGCAGGTCCAGAGAAGAGGACAGTACTGCACAGGGTGATATGAATATGGTAGCAAAATGTCTTTCAGAGGTTCATGGTATTCTCATTTGTTCAGCAGGGGTCCTCCCACCAGTGTCACATAGTGCCCACTTCTTGTCTCTCTCAGATTAAAGCTACTCTAATGTGGTGTGACAAACCTGCAGCTATTCTGGGAACTGGACTGTTTTGGGAGAACACAAACAAATTTAAAAATGTTCATAAATGGCCTAATGTTATTTTTCTTACCAGATATTAGAACAAACACATGGAAGGCATGCTTTATTATTATTTGAGAACTATAAAACTATGACATTTTTCTAAAACAGTGCTCCCTTCCTTTTTTGTTAAGAGAAAATTCTCACCAAATCAGAATTATTATTTTGGTTAATTTTCTACCAGAACAAGTGGAAAAGAAGAGGAAAGAACAAGTGGACACTGTTGCTCAGGGTTCCTACAAGAGTCCACTGCCATAAGGACAGTGTAGTCTTGCACTCATGGGACAGATCTCAGATTTTACTTTTTTTCTGGGGTTTAAAAGTACATTTCCATCCTGTGTACCTTCAGGATTTTGCTCCATTACTTAGTAATTCAAAATGTATATTCAACTAGTCAAAATACATAATGTCGCACCCACACTTCCTAACATTGTCAAGTGCTGATTAATATGGACTTTCACTAACTCCCCATACATTTCTCTGTTCTCTGAAATCAGGGATCAGCCATCAGTAACCTTTAATAAGTAATATGGGACGGCCTCTTCGTTGTCTAGCTAAGACACCAGCAAAGCACATACTGTTTGAAAGAAATGTAAAATTGGGGTGGCATACCCTGGACATTCTTCTACGTTTTAACAGAAGTTTCTAGCCTCTTCAGATGCTCTGCCAAAAGACTGTGATATCTATTGGCCAATCAGGATTCTTCTTGATTTTGTCAATCACATTGTGTTTCTGCACTTACACTATATGGAAAAAAGTATTGTGACACTGTTCATTACATCAACATGGTCTTTAATGACGTAGCATTCTAATACACAGACTTTTATAGGAGTTGGTCCCCCTTTGTAGTTATAACAGCTTCAACTGTTCTTGGAAGGTTTTCCACCATATTTTTGAAGTGTTTTGTGGAATTTCATACCCATTCATTCTGTAGGTAAATAAATAAGGTCAGGAACAGATGTTGGACGTGGATGCCTGGGTCATTATCTCGGTTCCAGTTCATCCCTGAACGGGGTTGAGGTCAGGGCTCTGTGCGAGCCAGTTAAGTTCTTTCACAACAAAATCATTCAACCATGTTTTTATGGAGCTCGCATTGTGCCCTGAGGCACAGTCATGCTGGAATAGAAAATGTTCTTCCCCAAACCGTTTCCACAAAGTTGGAAGCGTGGTGTTGTCCAATATGTCTTGCTCTGCTTCACTGGAAGTGAGTGGCCTAGCCTAAATCCTGAAAAACCAGCATGTCCCAATACTTTTGTCTACCTAGTGTTTGCGGACACGGTTTACATGCTGACTGCCTTTGTGCACGATATAGTAGCTGGTACCACATTAAGTATTCTCTCAATTTCAACACAAATTACCTTGTGACATGTGCCTGCTGATTTTACATCATTTGCATGGACCTTTCCTGTCAAAAGACAAGTTCCTTGGCCATGTTAGGTAACAAAACACACCAGATTCTCAACAGCAGACTTACAAGAGGAAGTTCATGATTATACATACAGCATTGTGGTAACTGTCCATCTACAGATGTCCAATATATTGACAGCTAGACTTCCACCCAGCATACTATTTATTTTAAAAATCTCCAGCAGGCACATGAATGAGCAATGAGCAGGTAATATATACGTTTCCTTACATTATTTACAGTGAGCAGTGTTTCTAGCATGTGGCTGGCCCTGAACACAGACAGTGTCACAAAACAAATACCAGGCAATCTAAATACTCCCCAGAAGACCAGATCCCAGTGCAGCAACTGCCCTATGTAAGTGATACATAAGTAATTTTTTATTACTGTAATGACCAGAGTATAGAAACTGCTTAATAAGTACATTTAGTCAGAGAGCATGCCCAGACATTATGAGGGAGAGGATAAAGAGGCACCTTTCAGTGCTGTTTAAACCATGACTTACAGAATGCGTGTAAATAATGGACCAGCTCAACAAGCCTAACAGCACACGGATCAATAACCAACTGCTGATTTCATTATATGTGTAACAAGCTGAAAGTGTTTCATTCTGTTTAGGGGAAGCTCAGTGACACTACGAAACCTTTTGTTTGTCGAGTGCCACCCGATTATTTCTGAGCTCCACTAAGCCACCATTTCTGAGATACCTCATAGTAATTAACAGACGCTTGTTTTATTACAAACAGCCTGGAGGATCTTCCGAACGTAATCTGTACGTAATTATAACCTTGATATTTAAGTACTCTCCAAATGGCATACACAATTAGAGTCTAACAAAAATGCTCTCCAAGGGTGGGTCTGTAGTGTTTCATATACGGAGGACGCCAGAACGCACAGAGACACTCATAATATGTGCTTGATATAATGAGTCTAGACTCTAAACAAGAAGAATATACATCCACCTAAAAACGTTTACCGTATTACTGTCATGTTTTATTCACTACTCGGTGAGAACGGTAGGTAAAAAACCTGACCAGAAACATTGCAAACAGATAATCACAGCTTGTAATAAACCATTTAAAATTACCTTTATTTTCTAGAAAATAAAACATAAATTCATGTAACAAGATTTTTCTTTAAGGTAATCATCATGCAGTTCATAAAATGAAAATTAATTATTTCCATAATTAATTACGTCGCATTTCAATTTACAGTGTGATTCAAATCCGTACTTAAAATATTGTTTCAATATCAAAAAATGTGCAAAGTTATCACAACATATACCCATTGGCACAAAAAATAGATTTAAATCTTTTCAAATATCTTCTCTTGTACATAAATAGAATATTTAACATTTCTCTGCTTGCTGAAATCATCCATGAGTGGGAAAAAAATCAACGCAATGTAAGAAGAGGGCATGTCAGGACCTCCAGACAGTGGGGGGCCTAGGATGGTTAAAGGATGCTGGCACTTCTGCTTGGCTTGCAGTGAGCACGCTGATTGCGGTTGGTACGCACACATTTGAAGGGAGGGGGTGGTGTTGGACATTTGAGGGGAGAAGGTCAGCACTTCTATTACCTGCTGTGTTGGAGGTAACTGGACGGGCAGCTCCATCACACTTGGTCTCGCACAGGAAGTCGTCGATGGAGGGACTCAGCAAAGGACGGCTCTCTTGTTGCTCGCTCACCAGCTGAAAAAGCAAGGGAAATATTCCACTGAGACGTAGGTAAATACATCTGCGATCCTGTCAGCCCACGCCACGTGTGGAGGCAAACTAGACCCTTAGTGCAATGACAGGCTTGGCTTTGATTTGTCAGAGGTTTCCCAGG
>JBBPCW010000106.1:8980430-8995723 GCA_037974425.1 Phenacogrammus interruptus
CTGCTGTTACAAAAGTAAAATGCCACTTGAGGCTGTATGTTAGTGTTTTATCAGGGGAAAAGGTGGTTTAGGAATTCAATTAAGGGTCACTGAGCAAGACCCTTAACACCAAGTTGCATTTAGGGAACAGAAGTAGTGTTGGATAAAAGCGTGTGGTAAATGTAAAATGTTTTTCTGATAAATGTGCCCATGACGTGTTTTAAGGAGTATCCTCTATCTTACAACAGGGGGTGGCCACTCTGGGCCTGCCTTGCTCATGGTTTGCTTCTTTTATCAAAGCTGTGTCAGCCACACTGCTCTGTTGGCTAGCTGTGTCCTGATCTCATTGGATATGAGACAGAGGCATGCTGGGCCATTAAAGCTCGATAGCGTGTGTGGTGGCAGGCTGCCGAGCAGGTGTGCTGTAGAAAATAAAACTCACTAAGGGGGCACGGCATTATTCTTTGAAAGTCTGTTGGAGGAGGGTTTGAAGGTGTTTGTTATATCCTTCCTGCAAATTGCCATGACAGATGAGCAAGCTTTTTGCAAGCTTGCTGCCTTTGGTTGCAGATGGTTTATGTATTTATGAGGCCGCACACAACCTTCTAAAGGCAGGATAGTGAGAGACAACAAACGGACCAAAAAAAGCCTCACACAAGAGCCCAATAAAACTTTTCGGACATGACCCGATGAAAGGAATGCCCACGAGGGCGTTTTAATGACTTCATCATAAACGCTCAATTTGTTGTTGTGCTGTGTTTCAAAACGAGAGGGCTTTTCAAGCGCCCAAGGACGCATAAACAAAAGAGTAGCAAACACTCAGGACAAGGTTATACCTTTGTATCTAGGGTTTGATCAATACACTGGCATCCTGTTAATTTATCGATATCTTGCTGCTAATGGATCAGTAATTCACATTCTTATAAACAGACAGCTCTGACATGAAGAAAACCATTTATCTCTATGTTTAGAATCACCAAATGCTGGATTACACACTTAACATTATGAACACGAAAGACCCACATCACACACAGCTTTGCCTGCACTTTTTAAATAGAAGTTGAAATTGAACTGTGGTGGACACTGTTTTGCAGCTCACTATTTATTAGTGGTGCAACGGATCACTGTTGATCCGTGATCTGAACCGATTCCTCTCCACGGTTCGGCACGCATGTGATCCGAGGATCGGAAAGAAAAATAAAAGCTCCGCTGAATGGTGCGCGTAGTCAGTCTGTCAAGCAATAGTCATGGCCAGCGGTAGCGGAGGTGGCGTGGATGAGCACCCTCCAGGATAATTTAAATCACATGTGTGGGAGCATTTTGGCTTCTCCGTTAAATATATTGATGGGAAAAAGGTGGTGGAGAAGGGGCCGTTCACATATCACGTCTTTTGCGCGCGCAAGTCTATTATTTCAAATGTAGACGCAGTTGCGACGCGCACTTTTTTTTCAGGTGCGTCCACGCTGCGTCGAGATGAAAACCGTGTAGCAGAGTTACAGCAAGGGGTTGTCGTTGGAGGAAATGGAGAGGGCGGCTGATGGTTGCTTAGCAACGACAGATGCTTCCGGAGAGCAAGCGCCTGAGCGCTTTTGGAAAGAAGGAGAAAACGACGCGCCTCGCGTTTTCCACTAGTTTTTAAGGCATCTTCGTCTTTTTGGGGAAAAAAAATAAGCTCACGTCTGCTTTGCTTCCTTCCTTTCTTTCTTTTTTTGATTATGTGGACAGTTTTATTTTATTCTCCATGTTCAAAGTAAGAAGTAATAATACCTTACACTGCATTTTAAAGTTGTTTTTGATTGTGTCCACATTAAAGGAAATAATTATGCCCTATATTGTCGTTATATAATTATGTGGAATGTTTTTAATGGGCAAAAATACTTAAATAAATGAAAAGTTTAATTTGTCTCGTCTTTTTTTTGCTGATCCGAAAACTGATCCAGTCCGTGACTTAAAACCATGATCCGATCCGAGATTTTTTTTATCCGTTGCACCACTACTATTTATACTGTTCACGGCTTGTGAATACAATTAAATTAAACACACCTAACAGTAGAAATAAAATAATATAACATAAAATAAGAAAAAACATAATTTTTTTATAAATAAACTGTCCATACAAAAGAAACTACAGAGATCTGTACATATCAGCAAACCACAGCCCAAATAAAACTATTGGATGTTTTTTTTTTTACATTATTTTATTATCTTGGCTTGTAATATTTTAGCCCCTTAAAACAATATTGGTATCAGCTGAAAAAAATCACATTAGTTGGGCCCTTCTTGTGATAAATTTGTCATTTTTAAATTTGGATATGTGCTCATTTCTCCTTTTCCTGGCCCCCGCCCTTTATGAGCTCTTTTCTCACCCCATTAGCTGATCACAGGGGATACAGAGATACTTTGCAACAGACAGAAGTTGAAGTTGTAGAACTCTTTGAATCATAGTGATATTTAGAGCACCACAAATCAACTTTAAAAAGATGTTCTGGACAAATAATGTCACGCACACCGGGTCACGTGCAGTCAAAGGGCACCGGAAATGACTGCACGTCAGGTATAAAAGCAGGTAACAGGTATACATTCCTCGCACAGACATTGAAGTGACATACTTCCATGCAATGTGTCCCAACCTCCATTCAGTTCGGGTTCCGTGAGTACTCTTAGGAGCAACCCCTAGTTCCCCTGTGTGTGCGAGTGTGAACGCGGGCTCTTTTGGTGCGAGTCTCAACTCTTTTGTTGGAGCATTCTCAGACTAAACAGCGTGGTTTACCAGCTCTCGCATGCCAGTCACGCCCGGGCTCTTCCGCCACGCAACAAGGCTGTGTCTTGGCCGTTCATTCCTGCCCCCTTGTGACAAATAACAGCAGTTTTAAAAAGAACCTTCAGATGTCCTTTAGAGAAGACAGCTAATTATTTTTATTAGCAGCTTTTAAATACTCAGATCTGAGGTGTGTCTTAAGAGCAGAGTGAGCCATGGAAATAATAGGAAATAAACAGTGATGTGTGACCTTATTGGAGTCCTCTTAATCTAGCCTGTAATATAAACATTACTCTTTATGGAGACATTTTTTCAACTTCACAGATTCCAAAGAGTCCAGAGAGGCCACCAGAACTGCTTCATTGCACCTTGATGTAGTTTCTAGATCTGTACTGGAGAGACAGAAAACCATTTTTCCAAAAAATCCTGGTATTATGATGATAGAGGTGGTGAGCACTGTTTAACACTTCTGTCCCAAATCTCCCGTTGGTGCTCCCAAAGGTGTTAGGCTGAGACCTGCTGACTGTGAAGACTATAGCAAATGACTTATGTCATTCTGAGACTCATCAAACCATTCAGTCACCCCTTGTGCCCTTGGATGGGGCAGCGTCATCCAGAAAGTGACGACTCCCAACGGGGGCCAACTCATACTTGCAAAATGCTTCCTACCGGACCCCCTCACTACAGACATCAGGATAGACTGTACTCTTCTCTTGGCAAATATCACACGCACCCATCCACTTGTCAAGCATATGGTGAAGGAGGGCTCACTTAATAATAATCTTAATAGTAATATAATAATGAATAATCATTTTATTTATATTGACTGTTCCAAGTTCAAAATCATTTACAAATCAGCAAAGGAAAAAAGACACTACAGGATATAGCACTAAAAATTTCACGATATCACTTTTATCCCCAACTCTGTACACCAATATCTGTGGTTTGCACAAAAGTGGACTCTCAAATGGTCATTAGTCTGTCTGTGTATTGTGTGTGATGAAGGGTTTATGAATTGCACCCGCTCTCTAATATTCTCTATGAAGCAATGGATGAGCTGTTCTTTCTGACACAGTCTGATCTCATCATATACTGACATTCTCAGTCTCCAGAGAAACAGTCGCTCTTCTGTTTTTCCTCACATATCACACTAATGCAAGAGCACCGTGGTCACAGAATGTGTGCTGTCGACCACAATTTCCAAGCCTAGTTACTGATGTCTTTCCCACAGATCTGAATGTGGAAGTCGCTTTAGTTACTGTTCATATTGGAACACAAGCCAGATGAGCAGTGACTGAAGCTCCGGCCATCTGAGCCCCAATAATGAACCTTACTTCAAAGTCACTAAAATCTTTCCCTATTGCCATCTCGACTGAAAATCGAGGTCGGCTGGGCCTTCTTTGGCATTTTCATACATGTTACAGATTATAGTAGGATGTTAATTGCTTGTAAGAAATATGCATGCCTAGAAGCATCTGAATGGGTAATCTTCAGTCATTTATTCTAACGATCTCATTTCATTTTTCACCGCTATACTAAAAATATTCAATAATACATTTCAAAGGTGAATTGCAGTGCTATAGACATGTTTGGGAATGTGCATGCGAGTGTGCATGTAAGCATGTAAGGATTTTAGGATGACAGTATTATAATAACAGTATTATAATGTGCCCTGGTGATGTATTAATATTATAATTCCTGGAAAATGACATGTTTTGTGGATTTTAAATTGAAAATAAGCACATCCTCCAGGCTGTGTAAGCAATAACAGAGAATGTACAGTGATAGAGAAGTGGACAGGGCTTAAATTTAAGTGCTTGCTGCTTTGTCCTGTGAGGCCATTTAGCTCACATCTGCTGCAGGGCAGAAAGGCCAGACACAGTCTAAAAATGCTTGACTCACACTAATACTCACACACACACCTCTGGATCTCTGTCTGTCTCATCTGTCTGTCTGTTTTACACACAGGCACACACATCCTGAGAGCTCCACACACTCAGGTTTGTACAGTGTATTTTGATCATTGTTTTTCTACAGGACCTTTATATGCAAAGGTCACGCACAACAATGAAGGACCTTTTTAAAGCTTTTTAAAGGTTCTTTTTCCCCCGAGAACTATGTGTGCAAGCCAGGATCTTTCAGGAACCTTCATTTATTAAAGCACATGTTGTATTTGACATGTGAAGTTGCAGAAAACTAGGCTGTTGCTTTACAAAAGCTGGTACAAAATGACTTCTGCTTCATGTCTACTGGTAAAAGAAGGAGAAACACAAAGAGCCTGCTGTTGGGTCTTTCATTCTGCTGCACTGGATATAGCCTGATTACCTTGCCTTAGAAAAGCCCATTCTTTCTCCCAGGACACCTCCCACTCTTGGTGTCCTAGATCTACGCTGCTCATAGAAATATACAGCGGAAGAGCTAGAAAGGAAATGAAGCTGAGGCGGCCCCGCGGGGTGACTTGGGAGTTTTTTTTCTGATTGGTTAGATGAGAAGTTTGCTGTTGCTTAGTCAGGTGGTGTGGCAGAAGCACATGTCGCCTTAATTCCTCAAATCGTAGGAAGAAGGCAGATTCACTTCTGGCTTCTTCCTCCCCAAGAAACACACTGCAGACTGCACGAAGGTGTGTGTTCACTTAAACTAGCCCAAATGAAGAACAAATCTATGAAGCGTTTCTCTAAATAACGCTTTTGACACGGAACCAACAGCTTGATAGTACATATTAGCTATATATTCATATTTTCCATTAAAACTAGCTTTCACATTTAGCTGCAAATGTGTTTTCAATCAACCATATTATCATTTCCAATTTCGAACTTAAGGGCCCCCAATTATTTTTCATGATACATCCGCTGGCAGCAGTTTAGGATCTTATTGACAATATGGCGACATGTCCATCACATATTTTGCTGTGATTTTCAATGCACAAAGACTCTTGTTACAGCTGCACTATATCGCAGGACGCAGCATTATGCAAATTACCCATCTGACCAATCACAACGTTTTCTCCTGTGTTCTGTGAACATCTGCTGTGTCTGTCAAGAGTTCTGAACTAGGGTATACATGTAAACCAATGAAAGACCATTATTTTGTAAAGTTATGCAGACCATAGCCAATGTCACAGCATTCTTTCATGAAAGCATGTGTTAATATATTTACATCATTGAGTCGTTCTTTACATTGTGTGAAGAATTTTAATTATTCAAGGACCAATAGAAATTCTCCAAAAATGCTTTTACATTAAATGATATTTAAAATTGTTCAACCCTTATTTCATTAACCTTGGCCTTACGGCACTTGTCTTTTATATCACTGTAGTTGGAAAGCTTTTATTTAAGACAGATGTTTTCACGGACAGTTGCTCTTAGGCACCCTTTGATTGGCAGGGAAGAGTAATGGGGCATTCGCCAGGACTTTGTTCCCTCCTACACATCTGTGAATGCGTGCGCAGTCGGGTTTGTGCCGCATGTGAGCACACACGTGTTCCTGTATGTGTTACCTAAAACTAAGGTTACCCAATCCTGGACTTACGTGTGATTTATCCCCAGCATCAGCACTGAGTGGCAGGAAGGCAGACTGCTGTGTTAACATCAGCACTCCCTCTGTCTCGCACAACTACAGCCACACACTCCTTAATGCCTGGCTGTTACGGGTCCCGCTGTGTGGGCCTGCACTGTGGTCTGCTGTCTGGTTTGGCTGATGTGTGTGTCCTCAATTCGCTTTAGGAGAATTATTGCATCTTCTTAAAGAAGCACTTAGAAAGTCCAGCAGCTGAAGATTTGGTAGCTTTTCTCTCTGCTTTACCCTGAAAGAAGTGATGTACTTAATCAACTTGATTTAAATGCCCATCATTTCCAAATAAAGAAATTACAGCTACACAAGTATTTCATTAAATGACCTGAAAGACAAAATATAATACTTACTGTATATTGTAACTGAAATGTTTTGTTACAGTGTCTTCAAGCCTGTGAATGAACACTGTTCTGTACTTTATAGAACATTTAAATGGCATATCCAGCATTTTTCTTGCATGTTTATTTTTCCCCAAAGGCCACTGATAAGGTTTCTGTGTGGTAATTCTAATTAATTTTGATCATTTTCAACCCTTCATTACCCCTTTGAATTAAACAGGCTGTTTTGTCTCGGTGCCTCTGAGGCTGATATATGTAAATGATCACTGTTCTAATTGATTGCCCCACATTGCACCTCATTCAAAAAGCAGGCTGGGCTGAAACACTTCACAACTTCAGTCTGAGTGGAAGGGGCCAAACTGCTGCAGGCAGAATAACACGTGGAAATGTGTTGTTATACATGACACCACACTCAGTAAATTCAAAACAAGTTTCTTACAATTAGTTTTTACGCTCAGTTTCCATATATAAACTTGTGTGGGAATGTGCTTTATCAATGTTTACATACTTAGGCAAACTCTTATTTAAAATCTTTTTAAAATATCCTGAGAAATCGTGTCAGGATGAAAGTGGATAGCTGCTACACCAGTGTAGCGTGGAGGATGAACCCAAACGCGGAGCAGAGCGAAAGAGAGTCGATAGACCACGCCCCTTGATATGAGAACGCTCTCTGAAAGAGTAAGGATTCCCATTGGAACCTGCGTTCTCACTCGCACACAAGGTAAGATCGAAGTACTCACAGTTAGAGGGTCTGAGGAGAAGGATGGTTTGGGTTTTCGACTCAATGACTGAGCTTTGACTACCTTCCTTACATGGGCTTATAAAATATGTGACACGCTCATTTCCAACTGCCTTTGTGTGTCATGTGACCTGTGTGCATGACAAATGGGCCCTTTAATGCTCCATTGTTCCATCGTCAGCATTTTAATGCAACAAATTGTTAATTTTGAATCATTTTGATGGTCAACGCATCATGAAATGATCCCATGTAAAGGGCAGGTATGATTATAACATCATGCAAAAACATGCTTTCATATAACTGTAACAACATTATTTGCTTTGTTATACAAAATGATTCTTAATTCCAGTGTGTACATTTCGGCATTGAATGGTTAATGTAATATATTTTATGCACATAAAAATGATGTACAGACTTGAATCGAGTAAAATGTACTGCATGACTTTTAATTTAACATTTTATATCTAAAAGGCAGACTGAGAAAAAAGTCACATGAGAATAGGGCTGGGCTATTAATCGAAAAGTAATCGAAGTCGACATTCTGAACCTATAATCGCTCAAATTTTTCCAGGTGGATTATTTCGATTACTTTCCCTTTAAAAACACTACCGTGTGTGGAGTCACATGACCCCGCTCTTTTATGTTACGTTATTCTGGCGACATGTCAAGCATGGAGAGCTTAAACACTGGGACAACTGAGCAACCTGTCAGTGAACTATGAGGGCAAAAAAAAAAATGTAATCGAGTTAAAATATTTTTTTGATTTTAGGCCAAATCGTCCAGCCCTACAGCAAAATCCAAATGACTGTACAAGTCTGTTCTTCAACAATGACTGTGTGCTGGAAACATCATCTGTAAAGGGGACAGTTTCCAAGTAAAGTGGGCTGACAGAGTTGTTTCGTAATATATCAAATTCAGGCCAAGCTTTGAATTACAAACACACAGTCAGATTTATGTGATTAAAGTGGACACTTTAAAACTCATCAGCTCAGACAGAGAACACCAGAGCTTTCTACAGTAACTAACTTCCGACAAGCTCCGCTCTCAACTAGCAGCCATGATTCAGTAGAAATCTCTTTTGAATGAACAGGAAACGATCTATTAAAAATGATGACAAACCACACAATAACACTTCCATATGCCCACATGAAGCACCTCAAATTTGCCTATAAATGTGCAGCTAATGCCCACATTAAAGACTGAATTGCAGGCTGAGTGTCCAATCATATTTGACAAACTGTGATGGTGATGTCAATTATGTAAGATAAACATCAAGCAAAAAGATGCCTTTAGATTTATCGTCTGTTTTAACTTAACAAAATACAATTGAAGACCCCTCAGGCAGTAACAAATGTGTATTTAAAAGCTTTAGAAAGCTCACAGAAGGTACAGTATTACTGCTGGTGAAATTTTGCTGAGACTAGCTGGAATTATAATAGGGTGGAATTCTTGTTAATCATAATTTTCCAGCATTTTGCAATATATCTGCATAATCTCTGTAATCTCTTCCTCCCGCCATCTGTTTAGTAAAACTAAACAGTGAGGGAATCATGTAAAAGCCTCGCTATGACTGCCTGTGTATTTGGAAATATGGGGAGGGGAATCTGAGCATTGATCAAGGTCTCAGAGGATATTGATCAAATATCAGATGTTGGTATCAGGCCAATATCAGCAGGAAATGGTGTATCACATGTCAGAGATAAAAAAGGCATAATCTGACCCAATCCTTTGACACACCAAATCAGAAATAACGCACACTTTCATTGTGTGTTGGCAAGTTGTTAGTTGTGCGTTTCTTCCTGTGGGGAAGGAAAGTGCTTGAGAAATTTGAGTATAATGGCTTACTTTAAGATGGTCATCTTGATGTGCTTTAGTTAAAAACAAAGCTAAATATTAAAAAAACAAATATTTTATTGATACTATAAAAAATGGAATCGCACCATCTCTAACCTTAGCTGACCTGTGATCCTAACAAAGCTGTGTGTGGAGAGAACGCTGGTAAAACATGATGTTAGAATGCTATAAAAAAACAACTCTGATAAGAAAGATGACCTTTTTTGTGAGGAGAAATTAAGCTCATGGTCCAGTATAAGTGCATTTCAGTATTTTTGATATACAATGTATACTTTAACTCTTGCATTACATTTTTTATTATTACAAAACCTGTGGTTGCAGATGGTGTCAGCATGTCAGTGGGGTCTTTTCCTTTCTGCCTCTGTTGTTTTGTTGTATTTTTCATGTCAAGAAGGGTTCAAGTGCTCACTATCATGTAGTGGAGAAGCTGTTAAGGAGTGTTTTCCCTCTTGATACACATGAACATTGATGACAGATTTCTTTCAAGCTTTTTCTGCTGTCAAACAGAAAAGGATAACAGGCCAGTGATAAAAAAGTGGTTTAATCAGTCTCTCAAATTACTCATTTCTTCATTGCCATTAAAACTATTTAAACCTATATTTTTTTATTTTAAATTCTATTATAGGATCTTTTGGAGACTTTGTAGTGAAACAATTCTGTGCACCCCTATACTGTTATATTAACTGTAAAGTCATGCTTCTATCACATGAATCTGATAATAAATAATTCAGCTCATTCTCACTAAGATAATGGATTCATCATGTCAATATAGATTGATCAGTGTCTTTCAGAGGAAACAAGTCAGGTCTCAGTCAGTACCCAGTAATAACAGTGCAATATAATATTATAATAGCGATATAATAACTGGCCGTAGCTCATTGGCAATTCATTTTGTAAAACACACGAGTACGGGGAGGTAATCAGAGCACAGACATATGTTGACAGCTGTGCTGTTTCACTTAGAGTGACCTGGATTGTATAGTTACATCATGAACTTTAAAGCTTTAAAGCTTTAACAAGATCTCGATCCTCCTCATTTCTTAGGTGTTTCCTTGTCATTCCTTATTTAGTCATGTCCCACCCACTAGGAAGGTCTTCCACTTTCACATGATGTTACCAACATGCCAAAGGTGCAGACAGCACTGGTTTCCCAAATGTGAAACCGTCCCATTTTTTAATGTTGCTAAGGGAATGCCATTTGACAGCTCAACGTACTTGGAGTAGAAGACTAAATGCCAACTCTGTTAGGACAGCAAACAGACACTTGTGGCGCACGGCTTCACAGATGATGAGGTGGAGGGAAGGACATCCTTCTCACTCAAAAAGAGCAACATCAATTATGCGCACCTGGATCGAACTCTCAGTCTCACAATGATGGAACGAACGGTTAGACAGTTGCACCACTCAGAATCTGGCATTTTTAAAAGGTAACTAGGGGGGTTGAGAATTGCTAAATCATGTTTACTTTTATGGGCTATTTACAGTATTTTACAAATCCAATATTTTACTTTGGGTCAGTTTCCAGTCAGGGATGAATCCGATTTTGGGGCATATTTTCTTCTAAGTGGAAACTCTATTCTCAGATGCTGTGTAGTTCAGGACTATGCTTAATCCTTGTCTGGGAAATCGAGCCTGAAATTACTATTTTAAGACTCTTCCCATGATCCTTGAAAAACTTTGCACTATGCAGACAGTACGACGAATATTCAATTTTCAGGACTGTCTGGTCAAAAGCGGGGCGGGTGGTCACCCTAGCTGCACTGCAACTGGCTGTTTCAGGTCATTAAACGCTATTGGATCAAGCTGGCCTCAGTTACATTGTAATCCTGTTTGACATCTGTGGGGCCCTGACCAATGTGTGTTGGAGTACCCATAATGAAGGGCGGTCTGATTGCCTGTCATGCTTTGCCTGAGAAACAGGCCTTAACCAGCTGCGTGCTTTCCCAGCAACGACCGCTGCAAGCCGTCTTGGCCGTGGCTGGCAGCAGGCGGCTTTGTCAGGGAGTCTGATGTCCTGATACGGCCGCTCTAAGCCCTGCATCTGGAAAGCAGATTAGGAGAACAGAGCCCATTCACATGGAACGCTGTGCGAGGCCAGATACTGGCGGGGGCTTTATCGCCTCTGTTTTCATGTACCACGCGTCAGGTTGCTTTGAAAATCGCCCGGTCGCATTCGTAGCTGCATATGCGAAAGACAGAGCTGCATTCAGCAGAATGCCACCAGACAGGCTCATTACTGCGATACCACATGCTCCCTCAACACAGGGCGCAATCGCTAACGCTGATGTTTGGCTTTTATCAAAAGCCAATGGAATACACATTTATTGCCATGATTCATTTCCCATGTTAATTCACTTGAATTGAGCATAATTACAGTAATCTATTAAAATCTTAGCCCAGGCACACAGTCTTGCTGTGCAGCTTAGACATTTCATCAGCCATGTGAAATTATGCCCATTAATGAAGGCTTAAAGGCCTCTGTAATGAAAAAAAGCACCTGCTTTTTTTTTTTTTAAAGAAGAGTTTTATGTCACATATAAACGATTTTCAAAACACAGCATTTACTACCACTTGCAATCCATACATGGGAACAAAGTTTTAAAAACAGTCAGTTTAATAGTCAATGGTTTAGCATTGGCATGAGATCCAACATATTTACATACATCTGCTGATTCAACCTACTGCAGTTCAGTCTCACCCTTTCACACTGAAGTTTTCAGTGCAATTCACCCTTTAAACTGTACAATAACTATTCAGAACAGAAATGATTACATAAATCAGCCTTAAAGGCATAGACTTGATGAAAATTAAGTGGTTAAATTGGGTTTAGAAAATAAACTGAATAGAAAAGAGGCTAAAACAACTTTTTTTCTGCACTTAAATGTTGCCTTTTTATTATGCTATTTATTAAGTTTTTTATGCTATTTCAGCACATTGAATGATGTCTATGTATGATAATGTGCTATGTAAATAAATAAACTAGAACTATACTATATATACTAGAACTATAGAACTATATATACTAGAACTATAGAACTATATATACTAGAACGATAAGCACACAAAAAAAATCAGGTAAGAATAAAATACAAGAAAAATACAGGATGCGGCACCTTTAAACATTGTATAAAACATGCATTTATGCAGAGTCCCCAGTACTGCTAAAAATAGCAGAGTTTCTCTTTGCAAGCCAGAAAACTGCACAAAGTATTTGTTTAGCACGTAAAAGCTATGTTCAATGCTCAGTCCCCAGAGGTCTGTGTAGCAGGGGCATGTAGGTAATGTGATATCTGTATGCACTCAGGACTCTCCCGTGGCATCCCTCTTCCACTGCATGACCAGAATTGGAATGTCTGTTGGCCACTCTCCATCTATCGACCTGAAGGTATGGAGTTACAAAACTGCTTTCAGGTGTGGAGCTAATTTGGGGCCCGCCACTGTTTCCAGTGACGAAACGGAATCGGATGTTTCCCCACTCTCTGCTCTTCACTTTATCTCTCTCCGATACACGTTTGTGTCGGCCCATCCACTCCATCACTCCCCCAGTGACAGATGTGCACAGCTTGATGTGATCTGTTCATCAGAGCGGCATTGTTCTAAGTGAGTAAAAAAACACAAAGTGCTGGATGGCAATCAGTCTTGGGGTCTTGGGGCTGGAAGAGACGAATACATTTCCAGAGGAGTGAAGGATAGCGAGGGCCAGAGTTACAAGGCTGTGTGCTCACTCTAGTGTTTTCTGACGGAGGGGAGGGAGTGAGCGCTCCGTGTAAATGTCAAACTGTATGAGCTAATCACTGAAGCTTCACTTGAAGAGTTCATCATGGAAGGCCATTTTGTAAAACTTGTCTTTATGGCTGGTTCTGGAAAATGAGGAGTCTACTCGAGATTAGACAAGTGCTGTGGCCCTGATTGCACAAGGCTCAAAGAGACACTGGCAATCATGCCATCCATCCTCATTCTCCAAACAGACGCAGCAGTTAACACACTCGCTGACCTGGGTTTCCTCTGAAGGATTTCAACTTTGGCAGGGAGATTGATTGGAGCATAAATATTTACACTGAAGAGGTGGAGATAAGCATGTTTATGACTGATTTCTCATCTTTTCTTTCATGTCATTGAATTGACATGAAATCAGAAATAAACAATAGCTGACTGAGAGTGTAATAATTTTGCCTTCAATCAAATTCTCTCTTGAATGCTAATGCCCCCTGATGGCTATAAATTATGTCAGCTATTGAACTTTAGATGCTTGCAGTAGCAGATGGTAAAGGAGTAAATTCATATTGAAGAGGGGAGCACTGCTAGCCATCATTATCTACCCAGACACTGCAAAAGATAACTGAAACAATAAGACAGAACTGGGCTATGCTGTAAGCAGTTAGAAGTTGTTGGTGTATTCTAGTCCAATAACTATTGCTGTATAGGTTTCTTGTCCAGGCCCCAGCCTGCTGATTGAAGGGTAGTGGTGTTTCCCACTATGCTACATAACCACAGAGCCAAAAGTTGGTGTTTTAAAACTGTAAATAAAGAAAAAGCAAAAATATATCAGCAAAAATAAGGGTGTAAAAAGGACCAGACATGCCATTTATGTAAAAGGGAAACGTGCCTTTAGCTTTATTGGCAGCATAACTGTTTTTAAACTAGTCCCGACTAGTTAATCACAGGGAAAGATTACACAGTGTTCTCAAATGCTGTCAGGAAGATCAGAAGCAACAGGACAGCAGGGGGTTGGAGGGGTCCATGAATGATACAGTTGGGTGCTGTTTTTTGAGTGAATGTTGCCAGTATTTTTGGGCTGCAGCTTTTTTGCCAGAGTTGAGGCTGTGACTGACCTTTCCATAGCAGCTCCTCTAACTACTAAAAGAGATGTCTGTGCCTCAGGGTACGATGTAATTGACGTCGTAGGTTACTGAAGGTTTTTCAAGAGAACCGATGTAAAAAGAAAAGTGAAAATAAGTACAACGAAAAGTCTTCGGCAACGTCTTTTGTTTTGTGGAATACATTGAATTAACATGCCTGTTTTACATCGGTGGAAGTGACACTTCATCATCGATTTAGAAATGTCACTGCAGATTTGTGAACTGTAACAGTGTTTCTGTATAAATGGCATTTACTGTAAACGGTATAGTTCCCTTTCCTTCATTTAGCAGCAAACTATATTTTGTCTGACCTTTTCTCTCAGCTGCCTCTCGCTTGGTTTCCTCCACTCAAGAAATAATAATGTGCTGGTGCATTTCTGGCTGCAAGCGCCCACTTTTCTGCTACAATGCTTCTATTTGCTGACAAATAGTGCCTGGCCTTCAAAGGTATTATCTCCTGCCAACAACAACAACTCTTTGTGTGGAGAGCTGCAGTGTTTTTAATGTTTCTATAGACACACTTTTTTGCCACCTACTGTAATAATAGCACCGCCCTTCTGTTGAATTATGCTTGAATTTTTTAAATAGAAATAGATCATAAACAATGTATAACTTGACCTATTAACAATGTTTTATTTTAAAATGTTTTAATTTAAAATGCAGATCATTCTCAACTATAAAGAACTATTTGATTATCATCATAGTTTATACACAGGTTCCAAAGTAACAACACTTTTTGGGGAGGAAATGGTTAATACGGCGAGTCTGTATCAGTGCCTAGAATATCCAGCAGCTATATATAAACTTCCTCGGATCATAAAAAATGGGTAGGCTGTAGCAGAGAGCTCTCAGGTAGAGATTTATAGTGGTGTCTGTGTTAATTTGCTGAGAGCGCACGTTTGCAGAATAAGTGGGTTTGGCGGGACAAACAAGCTGTTTCAGCACGAGGTATCCCAAAGGTAAAGCTGGGTTCTAGAGCACGGCACCCTGAACAGAGAGAGAGCCATCTGTGGGCTGTGACTGGATCAGTCCCTTGGTAACAGACCCAGACTGTGGGGTTAGGGGGCCACATTATCAGTCTAACACACACACACACACACACACACACACACACACACACACACACACACAGTATCAGTACAAGACTGTTTCCTGTAACCCTGTAATTTTGTAATCTCTCACTCTCTCTCTCACAC
>JBBPCW010000106.1:9082503-9095983 GCA_037974425.1 Phenacogrammus interruptus
CCACCGTCAGGTCAAACTTTCAGTTTTAGAGTTAGTGTATCTTACAAATCTTTCATCCAAATCTGTTCTAATTTGGGAGCACATTTATGACTCACACAGAATGAACCAGAATGATTGATGTTGGTGACCCCGCCCCCTTTCCCTCTCGTAAACAAAACAAAGGCAACTATAAATTTTTGAGTGATAAACATTGAAAGGGGTCAAATTGACCCCAAGGAAAATAGGAGGGTTAACCAGGTGCAATAAAGAGGATGGCAAGAAATGCAAAGAGGCACCCAAAGATCAGTTTTTTTGACTGAATATTGGGCTTTCAAAATGTCAAAATTCACCACTTCTGTGGCTTTTTGGAGTTCCACGAGAGAAACATTTCCTAAGAGCAAGCCACAAAATGCAGCACTTACACTATAGGAACTATAAATGTAGTCATGGCATGTGGTCAAATGAGACAATAATGTCGCTTTTGGGTCAAACGCACCTGATGGTGGTGTATTATTGATTTGCATTAGGGCTGTTTTGCTAATTACAGACCTGAGGCTGAAAATCAATGCAATAAAAATTCCACTAAATATCCAGAGATGTCCAAAATGTATGTCAGCTAGTCATGTTTATATTGTACATCATAGCCTTTCTAAAAGGAGTAATAAAGGTTTCCACCATACTCACCCTTTTTGTCTAAATGTAACATCAGTCCAGACAAATATTACTGTGAATGTGAATCTAAACTGCATGCATTATATCCAGACTATGAAATTATATCATTATATAAATAAGATGTTAGTGACTATTATTTTGTCAATATTAACTATTATTGATCAATGTGATTATTTATTTAACATACACCATTTGGACAAAAGGATTGAGACTCCTGGCCATTACACCATCAGGGACTTTAATGACATTGTATTCAAATATATAGACTTTAATGTGGAGTTGGTTCCCCCTTTGCAGCTATAACAGTTTCCACTCTTCTTGGAAAGCTTTCCACAAGAGTTTTAGTGTTTCTGTGGGAATTTGTGCTCATTCATTCTATAAAGAGTTTGGACACTGATGTTGGACAAGAAGGCCTGGCTTGCAATCTCCTTTACAGTCCACCCTAAAGGTGCTGGATAGGGTTGAGGTAAGCAAAGCTTTATTGTCATCTCAGCCATATACATATAGTACACAAGGAGGCAAAATATCATCCTCCTGGACCATAGGTGCAACATAGAACACAACAGAACAGCACTCAGACAGATCAACAGTAAGGGCAAAAGGGGCAATTACAAGTTTACAAAGGTCAGGGCTCTGTTCAGAACTCATCCAGCCATGTCTTTATGAACTTTGCTTTGTGCACTGATTCACAGTCATGCTGTTATAAAGAAGGTTCTTCCCCAAACTGTGTCCACAATGTTGAAAGCATGGCGTTATCCAAAACGTCTTGGCATGCTTGATTTTATAACCCCCCTGGTAAAGACTGAAACGCCGGAATAAAATTATTAAGAGGTGTCCCAATACTTATGTTCATAGACTGTAATTCATAATCATCGTCCAAAATGTATTGGTATGCTGAAGCATTAAGATAGCCCTTTTCTGGAAAACAGGTGTGTCCCATTACTTTTGTTCACGTAGTGCGTTTAATAAACTTACGAAAAACTAACCACGAAAAGACTACGAATCCCAGAAGCCCCTGGTGTTTGAACGGAAGTTCGTCCCAGGCGACCTTGGCTGTCTGAGAGCATGGCGAATAAAGAGCCCAGCGTGAGTTAACTCTAATAATCTTTTTTATAGAAAGCTCCGTGGTTTGAACGAAGTCCACATCTAAATTATTATTTTTTATATTTAAAACCATTTTTATACTAAAAACACAAACAACGTGTGCGCCTTTCCTTGTGCTTCGGTTCTACAGTTGCTGTAGCTACTACTGCTGCACATATATTCTTTTGGGGTAGATACAAACAGATTTAGAGGACATATTGCGTGCTTTAAAACTAAACATGATAGTCATAATTTGTTTAGTCGTATCTCAGTTGTTAAAGCCTATTATGATGCTAATAAAATTCTGACAGGTTAGCTGCTGTGGACCTGTCAGATCTTACCATTGTGCAATAATGCTAACAATATTGCTGTATTATTTTTATCTGAGTGTTATTAAAGTCACTGGTGGTGTAATAGTCAGGAGTCTCAATACTTTTGTCCATGTAGTGTATATAGCTTAAAAAGTGGCCAAATCTCTTGTGTCTAAATAATGAATGCACATGTGTATAGGTGGCGCCATGAAATTTCGTTCAGCTTTGACAATGTTTAATATGGAAAATAAAGAAATGGGAAAACATTTGGAAAGAAGAGGAAATATTCTAGAAGGTGGTGCTCTCCACCCCCAGCTTCCAGTTTAAAACATCTTTCCATCTATTATGTAAATATGGTCTTTGTAGGCAGTATACACTAAAAGTCCTGTAGAATAAATATGTGCAATAGTGAATGTAACTGCTGTCTCTTTCCTTCCGCAGAGGTTCCTTCAGCAGCTGAGGGACATTGCCAGCCGCATGTCCCAGAGCTCAAGAGGAGCAGGTCTTGGAGTGAAGTTACTTCTTGGTGCTGGTGCACTTGCATATGGGATCAAAGAGGCCACATATACAGGTACTGCCACTGCTGGATGTGGTGTGTGTGTGCTGGAGAGGCATGTCAGATATATGACTTTGTGAAAATGCTGCTTATGGTCTTTCGGCACAATTAAATGCTTATAATGAACATCATCTAAGGATGAGTGTAAGGTAAGTCAGTGGTCTTTTGGCAGCAGAGGATCACAAGCATAATGGATTAAATAAAATTAATACAAGACTGTTGGATCATTGCAGATTCTTTATGAATGTCTAGACAGTGAAATATCTGCATTTAAAGAGGATACCAATTAATTCATACGTTCTTTCTGCAGTCGAGGGTGGTCAGCGAGCGATCATCTTTAACAGAATTGGTGGAATACAGGCGGACACTGTGCTGGCTGAGGGACTTCATTTCAGGTAGTGCTTTCCAAGGTGTTAATACAACTTACCACCTTGCTTACAGTTTAATTTTTTGTAATCTAGCTGATTACATCCATCTCTTTTCGCGTAGGATACCGTGGTTTCAGTACCCAATTATATATGATATCAGAGCAAAACCACGGAAAATTTCCTCTTTGACTGGAAGTAAAGGTAAATGTTGCAATTAAAAAGACATTTAGCTTCATCCTGTATTTGACTACTCTTTTAATTTTTGAATTACACTTAAATCTCTGAAGCAATAATTGTCACTAATATTTCCAGCGGCTTAACATTAGTTTTTGAAATGCAAAGATTCAAAAGTTATCTCCTGTTTTTAGCATAATCTGTTTTTAGTAAGGATGTTAAGATCAGATGTTTAAAAATATTTGTGCAAAGCCATCATTGTTGTCATGAAATGCCATTATAAATACATACTACTTACAAGAGAGACTTAAATGAATTGCAGTGGCATTATGGTGTGGACCCTAGGGCTGATGTTTTGAAATAAAGTTCACCAGATCCACCGCATGGGAATTGTTTTCTAAAGCTAAAAGACTTCACACTTCTGCATTTAGTGTTTCACTCTTGTTCTCATTTGTATCAGACCTTCAGATGGTGAACATTGCTCTGCGTGTGCTGTCACGACCTGTGGCCTCCAACCTTCCTTCCTTGTACCAGCAGCTGGGGAAGGACTACGATGAGCGTGTATTGCCCTCCATTGTTAATGAGGTTCTGAAGAGTGTGGTGGCCAAATTCAACGCCTCCCAGCTAATCACACAAAGAGCTCAGGTTAGGCCATGTTCCACACACATTCACCTGAACAGGTTTTTGCTGCATTTTGTAAATAAATACATATGTGTGTTTATTCTAAAGCATAAAGGTAAACATGCAGTTTTTTCGCAGAGTGTGACTTTTCTGAATTTTTATTCTGTGTCACTAATCTGTACTTTTGGCTGTTGTTTATAGGTGGATAGACATCAGGTATTGGCCATACTGACAGTTCATACTTTGAATATCTGAATGTGTATGTGGACAGGTTTCTTTGCTGATTCGCCGGGAGCTGTTTGAGCGGGCGAAAGACTTCAACATTATTCTCGATGATGTGGCCATCACAGAGTTAAGCTTCAGTAGAGAGTATACAGCAGCTGTTGAGGCCAAGCAAGTTGGTATGTAACAGGCTGTGCTGCAGTTTAACTAGTGTGTTCATTTATTGCCTACAGTTGTATGCAAAGGTTTGGGCACCCCTTGTCAAATTATGTGTTTTTGTACAAAGAAGGTAAAACATTATCTACATGGAACAGAAAATGGGTATGGTCTCTGCTTACTTGCCTTGTTAGTCCATAATCCATGTCAGGTGAAGGCAGTTCCACAGTGTAATAACTTATTTAGCCCTTCAAATTTTACAAAGTGTTGTGCTTACACTCAACAGCCATCGGCTCATCTAAACATCTGACTGAGAAGCTCAAACTAAAGACAATTTAGTCTTACAAAGCAAGATAAGAGTATAATATAATCTGAGCACTTCCTACTAATTTTCAATGTCTAATAGATCAGTAGGAAATGGAGGTTTAGTTTAATGAAGGAGATTTGGCACAGATCAAATATTTAACTACCAAATAAATGGTAGTAGTTCCATGTAGATGCTGTATTTTGACCAGTAGTGCCCAAACGTTTGCATAAGACTATACATATAGATGACTGTGTTGCTATGTTCTCCTCCAGCCCAACAGGAGGCTCAGAGAGCTCAGTTCTTTGTCGAGAAAGCCAAACAAGAACAAAAGCAGAAGATCATCCAGGCTGAAGGAGAGGCACAAGCAGCCAAAATGGTATAAGTGATTTACTGGACATAGATATGTACAAACAAAATGTGTCTACATATACAAAACAATTCAATTAAATATTAAGTGATTAGATCTTATTCTTCATATTTTTTTCCTGATGTGGGATCTTGTCAAATATATTTATAATTATAAAATAGCATCTGTTGGTCTAATGTTTTGTGGTGGTATATCAAGAGACTGTTTCTGTTCTGTAGTTAGGAGAGGCGGTGACAAAGAATCCTGGATACCTAAAACTCAGAAAAATCCGCGCAGCCCAGACCATCGCAAAAACGGTACGCCCTCATTCCTCAAAAATCAGTGATATAGGCTTTAATCCACTCAAGTTTAATGTTTTCTTCATGTAAATAGATTTTTTTGCTGAGTTAACAGAAAAGCATTGGAACTTTCTTCTGTGTACATTTTTAACTTTCAATGTTTGGCCAAGACTTACAGTTTTTGCTTTACTTGCAGTTTTTATAAACAGGTGTTTTGTTGCCTTATGAAAGCCTGACTAGATGGAGTTTGTTTTGCAGGTGGCAGCCTCTCAAAACCGAGTGTACCTGAATGCCGACAGTCTAGTTCTAAACCTTCAGGACGACTCTTTTAACAAGTAAGTTTGCAATATTCTTTATTATATGACTGCATTTTTCATTCTCTGTTTTTCTATCACATGGAAATATGGATTTACTGCAGTTTATTTCTGTTACTGAGGCTTAGTCTTATATAGTGTCCCACAGAAATGACCTTCACCTTAGTCTTAATGGAATCTTAATGGAATAATAAACAGTGCTTGAACCATCCGAGATGATCTGGCCAGTTACAGAGGCCTTGTTTACACTTGTCTTTTAAGCCATCATGTCTTACATTCAGATGATATCTATTTATGGACTTCAATATTAAAAAGTTATTAAACCTCCCAACACCTATGAAGGACAGTACATGTTCCTCCTAACGAGATGATTTTTGACAGACATATGACACTTCAACACATTTGGAGAACTCACCTTGTTTTTTTCTGTAACGTTAGATTCCTGAAACAGTCTGCATTATAATGGCAACCCACTATATATTTATAAAGTAAACCCACTATGGCCTGTTTAGACTATACATACTCTGCCCTGGCACCTCACCAGTCTGATTTAAAAATCGGATTTGAAAAGGGCAGGTGCAAACAAGGTGTATGATGCGGGTTGGATCACAATGAAATGATTATAGTAATGTGTCTAAACAGGACCAGAGGCCTCTTTGTTAAGGCTGCATTCACGTTATCTGGTTGAAATGACACAGATGTTTATATATATTTGATATTTATATGTATTTTTGCTCCAGCCACAGCTTTAATGTGACTCAAATTGGACAAAGTGCTGTATGAACATGCAAATCTGGTCTTTTCGATCCAGATCTGAGTCGTGTTTGTGCCAGTAAGTGCTGCAAGTATTTATGCAGCTGGGCTTTTTAAACCTCCTCCCCTAATCATGGACAGCTGAGGACTGATAAAGGTTATTTATGTCTGAAATTAAGACTTAGGTTGCCAGTTGTGCCAGTTTGATGTTCTTGGCAAATTTAGGTCTGAAGGTCATTTCAGGGTTCACATGAAAGGCAAATATCAATATCAACAAATATCTATCAGGGCAATTTTTTTGTGTTGCAATATGAACATCACCCAGCATAATTAATTACTGTACCGCTTGCAAAAACAGTTAACAGTTGTAGACACCATTTTAGATTGCATTAAGAAACATAATATTTTGGTGTTTTAACACATTTTGATTTTTTTTGTATTGTAGCTTATCTCTTGGAAAGAAGTAACCCATTCAGGGAGCGCATTCATTTCGTGTGTTCAGTACTCTGCCCACAGCATCCAGGAACACGTTCTTAAGGTGACAATTTCTGATAAGAATTCAGAGGGGCTTACCAACCCAGGAAAGACTGAATGGCTGCTGTATATTTTTAGTCGTAACATAGTCCAAATTCAGAATGGTGTACTAGTTTACTTGGTCAACACATCCGTTGTTCAGATTCATGTTCATTTTCTGAAAGTGCTACTGTACATACTTATAAACTGATTGTAAATTCTATGCAACATTCAGATCTGTCATGAAAATCTTAATTTAAATAATATTTTATCTTCAACTGCTGTTTGTTGCTGTTGATGTGAAAAATGGCATGTTTTTGTGATCAAGGCTAACTGAGAATTAAAAAAAAATCCATCCATTCTCTAAAGAATTTCCAAGAAATTTGCTGTTCTGCTTTGGCCCATTTGATGGTGAATGTGAGAGCTATGAAAGAATTGCAAAATAAAGCCTTTTCTATTTCAAACTGTGCTAAAGGTGTGTATTTAACTCTGTTAAAGCATAGTCCTATTTTAGTTTAACATATTTTGTGTCTGTGTGTGAGTAAAAAGAAAGTTTGCAGAATAGCTTTATGCTTTTATTGTATTAGTAAATTATCCATTTCTTTTTTTAGGAGCATTGTCTGTAGGGTTGGGTATTGTTTTGCCAATATTTATGCTTGCCATTGTTGATCTTCTACTACACACAATCTGGTGCAAAAAATAGACGTCACATGAAAAGATTTGGCTGTTGTGTATTAGGTAAACAAGCTAAATCGTTTACTGTCTATAACAATAGAGGGGAGATTGCAACAAATGTGTGGTCAACAAATACCTGGTGGTAATGTCCAGGAAGTCACTCCTATCCCGGTCTAGCATGTACCATTTGAAAATGCCAGCTATGTTATATAGCGTGAACATTGCATAAACACTAGTAGCAGCACTGTTTGTTCAGGTGCTTTAGGTATTGACCAGTCAGAAACCGGTACCAAGTTAGTACCTGTTCTTGACAACACTGGCCTAATTGTCTGTCATTGGGTTTATGTGTATGCTGGTCTAAAGCAGCATCTGAGGAGGTGCATGCATTCTTCTGATATGATGTGGCTGTGACCGCACTTTGTAGGAAACATTGGCTTGAAGATTACAGGTTAACAGTTTGCTCAAAATGATCTGGGAGAAAAGATTTTAGAGTGAAATGTGCTGGAAGTTGTTTGAGTCCTGCTTTGTTTATCTCCTCTTTCCCTTTTTTGCCCTAGTTATTTCGTGTACTTGTTACTTGTTTTCTTGTTTGGACCAAGAGAACTGCTTGCCTTGTGTTTGTCTTCACGTCTCTGTTCTACTGGAGTGTAAGTTTGTTTAAGGGAGAACCAAGATTTTATATTCGATTGTGCATTTCTGGCTCAGTGCACTTTAACATGAGCCTTGCAACAGTTCAGGAAGTAAACATGCTTCAGCCTAAGTGGATAAAGGCCGAAATTGCTGACTACCTGCACTTTTCAATGGATCATCAGGGGTTCCATTAAAGCTCTTACATCAATCTGTGTTGTCTCGTTATAATTAGATCATATTAAGCCCTTGGTGCACGTAAGAAGATGGAGTAGTGCTCTGCGCCTATGGATTATTCAAACCTCACGAGATCTTGTCAATGAGTATTTACGCGTTTTGTGCTCATTCGGCTGCCTATGTTGTGCTTAGGTTGGATGTAGATTCATTATTTGTTCTGTCCTGAAACGTTACTAGTTTCTGCGGAACTAGTTTGTATGGAACTTCTATGGAATGAAAAATGTTTGGTGATTGTTGTGATCATATATTCATTCTGAAGAAAAAAATAAATAAAATACTCCAGCCACAGGCTGCAGATTCCTCTTGCAAACTGAACCTAGCTCTTTGTGCCACTAGATGGTGCCACACACTGTTCTTCAGTGTTAAGTCCTTCTGTGTAAAACGCTTGAAGGTTTGTGGGCTGGAGTGGTTCCTGGGCCGTTCCTCCACACGCCTGGGTCGAGAGAGAAGGGGGCAGCATGTGTTTGTTGCCTCGGGTTTCTAAGGCCTGCATTCATCCTCAATGGGCCCCTGTACAATGTGTACGCCCCATGAAAAGCTCTATTGAGTCAGAGGGGGCTGGGTTGCATGTGTATTCATGAATACGGGCAGCAGGTCTGCAGTGTGTGAGCCTTTTCTCCCCAAGGCCCTTGCAGGCGTCCCCATCCCACTACCAAGCCTCCTACACAAAAAACCCATCCTCATCCCCCAGGTTATTGTAAACGTTTCCTCAGTTCTGGTTCCCTCAAAAATTCCCTCAATTCTGGTTTTAGTTTTGTAATCAATTCTTTGTAATAGTGGCTTGTATTAGGACAAATAGGACAATGCACAAATAAAAGAGTATATATTAAACCTAGATTCAGGAGGTTAAGGGGAATTTTCTGTCCCCCGCACCCCTTTTCTCAGTGCGTTTAAAATGCTGTGGTCATCCAGAAGAGCGTCACACCTGACCAAACGATGTGGTCATTAAGCTGCTGAAGGTGGTGCTTGTCTTTTTTTCCGTCTTCTTTCCCCTGCCCCCCCTTCTCCTCCTCCTCCTCTTCCCCCTAACCCCCCCCACACACACACACCCGTTGGCAGAAAAGGGCCGGCTTATTGCTCAGCTGGTGCGTTTCCACAGCAACGCTGACCTCATGCTGCGACAGGCAATCTGGGCCGGTTGCCATAGCGATCAGCCGTGACATCAGACCTGAGCTCCAGTTGCCATGGCACCACACCCACTGGCTCAGCAGCTATTTCTGTGTGTGGCGCTCAGAGCCAACAGGCAGAGCAGCTACAGTGTCACATTTTTATTCATGATTACGCCTCCTTTGTTAGAAGCCCCTTCAAAGGACCCATGTCTGTCTGCCCTCTCTGTGTGGTACAGTAGCTGTGTGCTCTTACAGCCTGGAGCCGCTTCACTGTGAGCCCCTTTGTCTGTGGACGTTTCATGTCGACCATCCTGTGTCTTGGCATTAACGTGGGTCTGGCCTGTCACTGCTCATCACCTTTAAATCTTCCATTTTTGATAAAAGACAGCTTAGAAAAACCATTCAGTTCAAATTAGTGCTTGATGTGTCTCCTTTGGTTTTCACTGCTTCTTTTTGTTTATTCATTTTACTGTTTTCTTTGAAGGGAAAAGACAGATGGCTTTGACAGCAGATGTCTGTGTGTGTTTGAAGAGAGAGAGAGAGAGCGAGAGAGAGATTAAGTGAATTGACTGAGCAGTAGTGAGTGTTCTATACTGTCTACTGATGCCTGTCTGATGTCTACAGATGGTCTCTAAGGACAGTAAGATGCGTAGTTAATCTAAAGATGGCGCTATAGGTTAACTAATGTAGAACACCAAGTGCAGAGGTCTCGGTGCAGTTCCATTCCAAACTGCACTGCATTACCTGTTTTGACCTTGTAGATGGAAATTGCTGGTTATATACATGTAGCCTAGCTAAAGTCAATGTGTGTTTGCTTGTTATATCTTTATGGAGACAAATGGGACTGACTACATTTTTACATTGTTCAAAACATTTTTGTTACTAAAGTTATTTGAAAATTCTTAATTGATAAATCTGATTTTTATTTATATACAGCAATGGAAAAAATTAAAGAGTGACACTGCTGGAATACAGCACATAGAAAAGCTGCTATACAAACATTACTGCACTTACAACACATGAGGCATTTCTTCTTTTTTACACAGCTCACACTGTAATAGATCAAAAAATAATAGCAACCTGTGTATTTACACACACACACACTGCTGCAAATTGTGAAGGGAAAAGTGGTCTCAGTTTTTTTTCCATGGCACTATAAAGTATAAAGGGGGTGCCTTGGCTTTTTACCTATTTTGTTACATTCCAACCTTTCCAACTGAAAATTGAAAAGTCACATAATTAGTGAAATGATGTCCACCTGTGTGCAATCTAATCACACCTTTTCTGAAAGGCCCCAGAAGCTGCAACACCACTAAGCAAGAGGCACCATGAAGACCAAGGAGTGGTTGAGTACAAGTCATAGTTGGGTTATGAAAAATTATCCAAATCTTTGATGACCCCCCAGACTACCATCAAATCGATCAAATCTTCAAAGGGAAAAAATATGGTACCACAACAAACCTGCCAAGAGAGGGCCACCCACCAAAACTCACAGACCGGGCAAGGAGGGCATTAATCAGAGACGCACCACAGAGTCCACAGCAGAGACTGGAGTATCTGTCCATAGGACCAGAATAAGCAGTACACTCCTTAGAACTGGGCTTTATGGAAGAGAGGCCAGAAAAAAGCCATTACTTAGTGTTAAAAATAAGAAGGCATGTTTTGAGTTTGCCAAAAGGCATGTGGGCGACTCCCCTAAAGTATGGAGGAAGGTGCTCTGGTTAGATGAGACTAAAACTCTGGCCACCAAGAAAAATGCCATGTCTGGCACAAACCTAACACATCCCATCACCCCAAGAACACGATCGCCAGAGTGCAACATGGTGGTGGCATCATGATGCTGTGGGGATGTTTTTCAGCAGCAGGTACTGGAAAACTGGTCAAAGTCGAGTGAAAATGGATGGTTCAAAATACAGGGATATTCTTGAGCCAGTCTGCCTGTGATTTGAGAGTGGGGCAGAGGTTCAATGACCCGAAGCATACTGCTAAAGCAACACTTGAGTGGTTAGGGTTAGGGGAAACATTTAAATGTGTTGGAATGGCCTAGTCTAAGTTCAGATCTCAATCTAATTGAGAATCTGTGGTCAGACCTGAAGATTGCTGTTTACAAGCAAAAACCATCCAACATGAAGGAGCTGGTGCAGTCTTGCGTTGAGGAATGGGCAAAAATCACAGTGGCAAGCTCATAGAGACTTGGCCAAAGCGATTTGCAGCAGTAATTGCCGGAAAAGGTGGCTCTACAGAATACTGACTTTAGGGGGGGGGACAGTTACACAAGTTGAAGTTTTATTTTGTCCTATTTGTTTACTTAACAATAAAAAAAAAATTTGGAGGGGGAAAAAACAATGGTGCAAACTCTCAAACAATCCATTTTAATTCCAGGTTGTGAGGCAACAAAACATGAAAAATACCAAGGAAGGGGGCTCACTTTTGCAGGCTACTGTACAGGCATTACTTTTTCCACACACAAGCACAAACTGATCAGCCTTCTGACAGGTGAAGTGAACAATACCTTATAGTACTTACCATAGGGCAGAGTCCTGCACCGGGTCGGGTAGCTGACGCGTAGATAATTGCTGAAACGGGCGCATTTTAACGTTCTGGAATTTTAGTGGGTATGCAGGCGGGTCAGTCATTACATACGGGCGGGTAGCTGATCAACAGTATTAACCCCTGCAAAAGAAAAGTATAAGCGAAAATATCTATGTATTTGACTATCATGTACATACAGTCATTACTGCAGTGTGTTCACTGCTCTCCAATGAGAGATTTTTCTTTCGCTTGATTTGTGATCCAAGAACACACGATGCAGGTCAAACTACATCAGAATCAGAATCAGAAAACTTTATTTATCCCGGAGGTAATTGTTCATCATAGGGTGACGTACATTTCACAGGAAGTGAACTGTCCAGTCTTGAATTTAAAGTGTTGAAATCATGAAACATGGGAAGATTTAAGTATTTACACGACTTTAAAGTGTCAAATTGTGATGAATACGCGATTGAGCAGAGCTTTTCCAGAATGGCAGCTCTTCTGGAATGTAAACGTTATGCACTGGTTAGTACCTACTAAAGGGTCTGATCCCCTTAGAAGAGCTACTGTAGCACTAATTTCTGAAAAAAATCATGCTAGCTATGATGAAAAGTTGACAGAACACAGTGTGTCTCAGCTTGCTGTGTATGAGGCTGCTTAGCTGCAGGTCGGTCAGAGTTCCCATGCTGACATCTATATAAAGCATCTACAATGGGCATGTCAGCCTCAGAACTGGACCATGGAGCGATGGAAAACGGTGACCTGGGTTTGGTGGATACCAGGTCCAGACACCTGCATGACCAGGTGTGTGTGTTTTGCTTACCTGGGGAAGAGACGGCACCAGGGTGCACTATGGGAAGAAACTAAGCCAAGGCAATATTATGCTCTTATCAATGTTCTGCTGTGAAACCTTGGGTCAGATCACAATCCAGTTGAACATCTGTGGGATGTGCTACACAAACAAGTCTGAAAGTCTGATCCATAAAGGCCTCACCTTGCTGCTTACAGGACTGACTTAAAGGATCTTCTGCTAACACCTTGATGCCATTTATCAGGGCAAGCACACCTTCATGCCTAGATGGATCAGAGCTGTTTGAGTGGCATGAGGGGACTTATCCAGTATCCACCTAATGTCCTCACAATTTGGCTCTTATCAAAGTCACTCAGATTCTTACACTTGCCTCTTTTAACTGCTTCTAACGCTTCAGCTTCAAGAACCGTCTTTTCACATGCTACCTGATATATCTCACCACTTTACAAGTGCCATTGTCACAAGATAATCAGTGTTACTCACTTCATCTGTCAGTGGCATTTATGTTGTGGATGACCTGTGTATGTATGTATTTGTGTATTTTCTAAAGCCTATTTTTTTTTAACGTTTTAAAAATGTTAAATATAAACTGTGCCATAACTTTTGCACAGACCAAATTTGATGTAATAAAATAAAAATTAGGATAATGAGTTTGTGCATGAATGTAGTATTTCCATGTGTCTAAGCGAGAAACACATGTGCAGTCAGTGCCTGCATGGTTCCTCTGGCTCATTAAAGGTGTGGAAGTGTGTGTGTGTGTGTGTGTGTGTGTGTGTGTGTGTGTGTGTGTGTGTGTGTGTGTGTGTGTGTGTGTG
>JBBPCW010000106.1:9109760-9123095 GCA_037974425.1 Phenacogrammus interruptus
ACACACACACACACACACACACACACACACACACACACACACACACACACACACACACACACACACACACACGTTAGAAGGATTAAAGTCGGTCTCCTCCATTGAGAAGAAACTGCTTGTATAGACATGTAAGTGTGACTCACATTCCTTTGCTTGGCCTGCCCTCAGGATCTTGTCTGGTTCTGAGCTGGTCCACTGTCCTCAGTTCTATAGCTGGACTCTTTACTCTAGTGGAATAACAGCAGACCAGTAACATCAATATGTATTATTTTTAACCCACATGTCTAAAGGTCACAGCAGACTGGAGATGCTAGACTGACCTACATTTATTTATTCAGGCTTTTTCCTCCTGATTTGATAGTATAAATGGTACCAAGTGGGACTTAAAGATTTTAAACTCCATTAGAGATGCAATGTTCCTCTATTTTACTAAAATAGTAAAACTTAAAATGTATAACATATTGTGTTTCTTTTTATAGTCCATGATTTTCATCTGAATTAAGTTAAACTTTATTGTTTTATGGTGTCTCCTGTTGGACAGAACGACGGAAACCCTAACAATATTTAACGAAGCCAAAAGCGGGACAGCAAGAAATGCAATGGGAAAGAGCATTGTGAAGCAAGACTCCAGATCCAATTGTGGATCTTTGCTCCGTGTTTTCCTTTTCGCCTCGCCACCAGAGCCTGAGCAGTGTCAGCTTTCTCCGTCCTTCCCGCGCTATTTGTTTCGTTTTCCACTCATATTCCGACTTGTCCCGCTTCCTCGGGTCGTGGTTGGTTGATCGTTTGTGAGAGTGCGCTGGTAGCCAATCTTAAAAGAGGCGGCGGGAAACAACTGACCAATCCGGTCGCAGGAAAGGCGGGCTTTGCCAGAATGCGGGTGGTAAAAGACAAACAACGAGTCCTTGCCTCCTACACAGTCCGCCATTTCATATTATCCACCTCGGCAAGTTTCTCACACCGTGTCATGGTGGAAACAACAACAACAGCCTGACTGAAAAACAGCCTACGGACCTAGCAGGGACTCAGTTTATGCCCTGTGCTGATGTACTGATAGTTTGAATGCATTAATATTTGAAACTCGATATCTATATAAATTTTTACACAGTATGTGACCAGTGAATGTGTTAATAAGCCTGTCAAACATTAAGCCCTCTCCGCCATTTTCCTATAACTAGTAGTCAGGCAGGTTCTTATGCTGAATTAAATAGTCAAAAGCTATTGAATACGCCTTCTACAACATGATTAAGCATACGCCTAGACTGGATAGGATTTTTAATGAAGCAGCACCACAGGCCTCTCAATGTAGTACCATGACTAGGCTTAATCCAAGCCACTATGTTCAGTAGCACTCCTACTGATTATTACTAGACAGGTATGAGTATTTTCCTTAAATCTGAGAATGCTTTAATGTAGGAATAATTCAATCTAGGCCTATACTCGCAAGTTTTCTGTGCCTTTACCTGTGGGACTGAAAGGAACTAGGTTATTCCTGACTGACTGCAGTCTGCTGCAGTAGGATGAACAGCCTTGCCCACAAGCTCACAGCTTACTCTTCCAACACATATCAAACCATATATATCCCAGACATGATCCCTTTTTCATTTTTCTTGTTCAGAAAAAGTGATCTAGCTGCAGACTTAGAAACCACAGGTCTACAACAACAGATCTGCTTGATTGCTATTGAGTTTTGTAGACCGGGGATTTACACTGGCTTACTGAACTAGGCTACCGCAGACTATTTTAAGGCTGACTTTGGAGTATTAAGATCTCAGAATAGTTACAGGTGGAGCGAGGCAAGCCAGTGACATTGTAATCAAATAACAACAACTGAACCAAGTGGAACCGTATGATTAGTTTATCGCAAAGAAAAGTTTCTTACTGAGCTTATTAAGGCACATTGATGCCCAGAATCATATATTCTCTCCAAGTGACTGCACAATTACCCCCAATAAGATTTAGAAAGGAGACTTGCTGGTCCAGTAGAATATTTATTCGCAAACTCTCTCAAAATGTGGGAAATACATCTGTGAAAGTATTTTGCTGCCATCGGTTGTTTAAAGTTTTCATTTCAGGCGAGTGATTTAAGGTGATCTGCAAAATATTTAAGTAAATATGCTCAGAGATTGGCTTGGAAGTATGAGAAGCAGCAGTTAGTCTAGGGAGTTTTTGATCAGCAAATTCCGTTTTTATTTATTTCTTTATTTATTTACAAAGATCTAAAACTAACACAGTTTTTCTGGTTTGTGATCACATGTTCTTTTAAAATGTCATTACATAACAGGAGATGAAAGTTGTAAAGCAGGAGGAGGTTCAGATGGCTCAGATTTAGGCCAAAATTGGGAAATCTCTGCAGCTTCAGTGAAACACCACTAGATGGAAGCAGACTACAAAAGGTCATGTTTCAGTGTCTGATGCCCTTCTTATGAGGGTATTATAACATCATGATTGAACCTCTTTCGGCTAGCTTATTTTCTCCACTGTATCAGGACTCTCCTTTGCACTGGACCTGGAATCCCATAATGTGTACAAACATAAACCCAAAGCTGCAGAAAATAGACCAATTCAAAAATGTTACTGTAAGCGATTTTGTCCCTTTGCATAACATCACAAGTCTCAATTACATATTGCTTAAATGTTTTATGTCCTTGCATGTCTTTGGATGAAGGATATAAGTGAAGCGTTCAATATTTATACAAGCTCATGAATACTGCACAGTCCTCTTTGCTACACCACTAATGAATAATTCACTCTTCATGTTTCATACATTTATAATGATCCGTCAGACATCAAATCCATAGACATACATTAGGTGTTCTGTGACTGAATGGATGCACACCGATGTTTTATACAATGTAATTCTTTAAACATGTGATCAGCTCTTCTGAAAGAACAAGGTAGCATCCAAAAAAGGTCTACATTTTTGCCCACTTTTTACTTCATATCTGGAACAAAAAGCCAGCAGATTTATCTCGGCAGGTGTTTTGTAGATTAGACAATATTTATGTACAGATCTGCGAAAACGTCAATACCCACTCATTTTTAAGGAGTCAAATATTTTTGGATATAATTAGGTCAGGTGTGTGTGTGTATGTGTGTGTGTGTGTGTGTGTTGTCACTACTGTTCTAGAAGTATGTGCTAATTTAAGGTTCCACAAAAACACTCAGTGTAGTTTTGTGACTTCAGTGAGCCCTGATTATTTCTTTAATCAGGGCTTGGGCAACTAATCTTAAAACAGAAATGCTACAAAGGACTATAAAACTGAGAAAATAATACAACAATATTAATACAATATATGTCTAAAGGCTGCTAGGCATCTGCAGATCAGATTTCTTTCTCCGAGATCAAAGGTTTTAATAGGCAACTTGTCTTCCTTTGCAGAAACAGCCTTTATTCTTCAGGGAATGATTCACACTGGTTGGAACATTGCAGTGGGAATTTGCTTGCATTCACCCATGAGAGCATTGGTGAGAACAAGTCCTCATGTTTACTTCTAGATCACAAACACCATTACAATTCATCCCAAAGGTGCCAAATGTAGCTTCATCCCACCAGAGTGCAGTTTCACTGGTCCACAGCCCCAGGCCTGAGGGCCTTTATACCTCTCTAGTGAGCTTAACACTGGGCACCGGGATCCTAGGCTCATGCGTGGCTGCTCACAGTGTCTTATTCCGTTGGCAATGCTATTCATGCATGTGTGACGGAACACCTCTGGCAGCAAAGGGTGAAAATTATCGGGGTGCCTGGATATTTTTGGACATACATCGTATCAGTCTGTAGTCTGTTTTTCCTCATATGTGTTTAAGTAATATTATACCACAGTTAGTTCAAATCTCACAATGTGATTGGCTGAGAAGTGTTCTGCACAGAATATAAATAAACTTTCCTGTTAATCAATTGTAGTCTCATCATCTCAAAAGTTACACTGCTGTGATAATGAGTGGAAACACTGCTTTCACTCATTTAAAAGCAGCTGTGCTAGAAAAAATGTACAGAATTCATGTATGAAATGTTGAAAATATTTTCCCAGTTTTACACTAAGTGGTGGGAAGCTGTATGATACAAATATTCAGATAGTTTGTGCAAAATGCACCATTCTCACTGATTAATGATACGGAGGGCAAGAGAGATGTCACTGGAGAAGAGAAGCAAGATGATCTGAAAGCAGCAGGAACAGCAGTTACAAAGGGAACAATAAGCAATGATCTACACCTCAGACAAAACTGCGGAATAGAAGCACAGCAGGGTGCAAGTAAAATTTAAACAAATCCAAACTCTTTGGGGACAAAGTAATCAGATGAAACAAAAATAGAAGTCTTTGGCAGTAATTCAGCAAGAAAGGATGCAGATATGATCTCAAAAACACCAGTATATGCATAGAGGTGGGAGCATCATGATTTGGGGTTACTTCTCTGCAAGCTGTACTGGATGTCATCAAAGGAAACAAGTAAAAATGATGTACCTGAAGACACTGGAGGAATGGAGAGGAAATATTTGGAGAAAAGGTGGACATTTCAACAAGACAGCGACCCCAAATATACAGTGAAAATGATGATCCAAAAATTATCCCGAGAAGATGGTTTGACAAAAGGAATGTATTAAACCGCGATAAAAGCACACTTCTGCAAATTACTTCTTACCATAGAAGTCTCAAAGCTGTATTAACTCTATAAATTATTTCTTCTTAGTATCAAATTTGTTTTTTTTTAAAGTACAAATCTGAAAGATCTGAATATGCACTTGATGTATTTTAAATAACGAAAGCATAGGTGTTTGTATATTTGTATCCCTCACTGTACCACAGGCAACATCCAGAATTGATTATCATGTCTTGAGGCAGATAACATATCAAGGTATCACTGTAGCTATTTAAATTACAGTATATTATCATAGTCTGTCATTAAATGATATTCACAAACTTGCAAAGATAGAAAAAAACATATTAAAATTGCTGTTGGTGTGTAGTTTATAGCCTTTTAATCTGCATTAGTTATTACAGTTAATATTACATCTGATTCTATTTTTGAACTGCGATAATAAACATTAATAATAAATATGTATGTATATTGGAAATAATATAATAGAGGTTCTAAAATATTGCAAGGCACTGGTACTTATGGGCTTTATAGCTAATATCTCACAGTCCTGCACTCCTGCTCAGGATTGATTGCATATTTCACATTTGTCTACAGTATGGAATATTTTCATATCCTGTTTTTCCTGCATGGATCCCAGTATAGCTGATCTATTTTTACGTTTCACGCTGCAGGTGAAAGTTACTGGTTTTACCACTAGAGGATGTCAGAGCACTGTAAATGACACAGTTTGTGGCTGCCTGTTGTTGTGGGCCTTGCTATTCCTGAATGCACTGCTATTATCCTGACCCCACCACTGACTGGTTACCATGCCCTTTTCCTGCAGCACCACACACACTGTGAAAGATCAAACACAGAGGAGCCTGTGACTGCAGCCCCAGCACTGTCTTGTTTCAGATTTCTGTGCTGTAAGTAAAGGTCATTAAGCTGGACCGCCGTTTGATCAGTGTCATTTCCTGCCCTGTGTAAGAGGTGAGTATATCAGAGGAGGCTGTCTGTGCCACTGTGTGTTCAGTGATGGGCACTGAGTCCCATCAACAGATATCTAGTGCCACTCTGAATGAAGTGATGCACTGAATTTGCTTGATTTATAAAATATAAGTACACAGCTGTTGTCAAAAGCCGGCAAAAGAAAGACAGCATCAAAGTAATACTAAGAGTGTGTCCAAAACCGCGCACTTGCGCACTTTTAGTGCATGATTTTAGGGCGTAGTGCGCTCACAGCGAAGAACGATGGACACTATGCACTAAACGGGCGCTATTTTGACCACGTAGCAGAGGGGTGGGACTTTCAACGTGTTTTCGAGTTGGATACTGGCGGCAAACAGTGAAATGCAAGCCCAAGCGAAGGCAGCTGGTTCGTATAAATGTAAGTAACGTTAATAAAATTGTTTTACTGATGTACACTGCGGTAAAACCGGCAGATACTTTGGCGGCTGGAGAATCGCAAGCAAATGTTAGTGCGTCACTTCCGCTAAGTGCAAAACGTTAGTGTTCCGTTTAGGACAGCACTGACCCACAGCCTTCTGCAGTGCGCACTACGCACTAAATCTCAGTGCACTGACCGTAGTGCGCGATTTCGGACACACCCTTTGTATTTCTTACTGCTGTCCTGCTATTAGTATATGTACTGCTATAATTTCCACAAAATGTATTTATTGCACACATAATGACTCCACTGCTGAAATACAGTCATCAAACTATATTCATTTAAACGTCAGCTACTGTAAATGTCATCTTGTCCTGTTGTTTTGTTGCTCTTGTGCTCTCTCTCCTTCTCTCTTTACACTCTGTGAGGTTCTGTCCTGCCTGCACTTGTGTAGTCTTCAGGTGTTTCTGTTTTCGTTCTTGTGTTGCAGCATGACCCTGGAGGAATGTTGTTTGGTTCTAGTGTGTTCTGTGAATATGGCTGCAATAAACTTGATTTGACCTGACATGTTTCACATACATATGTGTATTCATTACTTTCTGCTCCTCTCTGCTGTTTCTGTCCTCTGTTGCTTATGCGTATTTCATTCCACTGTTATGAACTATAATTTCTTTTACTTTTATCCCCTTGCTTATCATAGTGTGCTGTTCTTGTGTCGTTTGTGTTAGTTTTAATTCTTTTATTTCACTCAGCTATCATTTTATTCACTGATTATAGTACTGCTCTGAATTTGTTTGACTTAGAGGTGTACATCATTTCCTCATGAATAAAACACATTACATCAGCACAGTTCTGCCCTTCAGTTTACTTGCTTTGGGCAAGAACTGCATTTATAGATTTTTTTCATAAAGAAATAGCATGCATGCCTGAATTAAATGAATTCAATGCATATAGATAAGTGCTGAACAACGTTTTTATGGTGTTCTTTTTCTTAGAATGATTTTTGATCGTGTGCAGCTCTTTGGGCCACAAGTGTAAAAATTAACTTGATTTAGTTTCACTAATTTAGACCAAATTACACTTTGAGTTGGGAATTATCTTTCTCAGAGACCCCTGTCGTGGAATAAGGCTCCATTGGAGCAGCCGGAACACAGCCACTGTAAGCTAGTCTCAGCTTGCACATAAACACAACAAGGACTTTAACCTTGGTGAGTTTATAAAAAGAATAAAATAAACAGTAACCTGGCATGCTGTGCTGAAACTGTCCTTTTGCTGGTCCAGGGGTTAGAGAGTACAATACTGGCAGCACTGCTTCTCCTTTTATTGCGTGATAGACCTCTGTGAATAAGGAGCTCATATTGTGAGGAGTATTTTGAATAAATTACTGTGCTGAACCTATACCTCATTTAACATTTTAATCGCTGTCCTGAAATTGATCTCAAAATGTGTTATTCAGTAACTATTCTGAAGTGTGTGAGAGCAAAGGAGGGAAGTCAGGGCCTGCAAGTGGGCATGCAGAGTTTAAAGGGTTCATAAATTGACTGCCTTGAGTTAATTTAGGCTTGATTATACATTTACTTGGGAATCAGCAATAGAGCCCACTATTTTACTTGGGAATCAGCATTAGAGCCCACATATTAAGTGTCAAAGCTTGTCTGTGGCAGCATATTCAGGCTGTGGGGTGCTTTGAAGTTGTACAGTATGCCATGAGCAAGTCACACTTTAGGAATGTTTCTAGTCATGCTGCATCTTGTCTTGAATCTCTGCGCTTCAAAGAAACTGAAACATGCATGCGCCTAAGGGAATGATAATAAATGCTAAAGGGGCAAGTAAATAAATTCATAATACAATAACAGAAATGAAATTGCTCTTCAGGCTTGAACAAGTAGCCAAGTGTCTACAATCTCGTAACGCTTGGTTTCTCTCCAAAATTCTACAGTCTCTACTCTTGTGGGATAGCTGTACACTAGGTATTGGAACATTGCAGTGAGGATTTGATTGCATTCTGCCCCACGAGCATTGGTGAGGTCAGGAAGTCTATGTGCTAGTTTTGGATCACAAGCTCCTCTCCAGCTCACCCCAAAAAGTGCTCCATCACTCCAGAGTACAGTTCCACTCCTCCACAGCCCAGTGCTGGAGAGCTTTAACCCCCTGCAACCAACATTTGGCACTGAGACTGTTGATCTTAGGTTCATGTGTGGCTATTGCAGCCCATCACATTCTATGGGCAATGCTTTTCTATGGATATGTTTCAAGCAGTGCGTGAGCAATTGAACTGTGTCAGCAATGAGCCCACCTTTAAGATCACAGCAGTTCTAAATCAAAACAACTCGGTAAGGAATAAGGAAACCTCCTACATTTTGCATCTTTTATACATTGTCTGTATGAGCCTCTCAGTTTTTGTTGCTCTTGTGTTGCAGATCACTTTACTGGTAATGGACTCCTTGAACACTGAGGACAGTATCAGGTTCAGATATGGCCATCGCCCCATTATGATACATTAGCTAAAAGCTCGCCTCTAAAATTGTTTCTTCTGTGGAGATTGGAGAAGTATCTCAGAGTACATTAATGGAACCTACCAATCTTCTCATATATCAGAGCGAGTGTAAAGCACAACAACGCTATCTAAGCCGCTGGCTTATTTCAGCACTGTTGATTGTGTATATCAGTAAAATCAGGTCATGTAAAAGCCTGACCCTTCTGGGGGTGGTCGCAGATATGTCCCCAATGTCTTCTAATGTTTACGATTAATTGGGTGATGCAATAAGTGGCTTTTGAAGAATTCATCACAGTATATAAACATACATGCATACATACATAAGGGTCACAAAAACATGCATTTTATGTCCCCTTTTTTCTAAATCCCACCTGATAGCGGCAGTATAAATACTGATATACAGAGGTAATATATTCATCTTTGGTGAAGTAGTCCTAAAACATTTTCTGCTCACCTGCATTTGCATGTATAATCTCAAAAGTTGACTTTGAATTAGACTCTTAATCAACCAGAACTGAAGAGTGACAAAAATAGAAGGGTGTAAATTAGTTCTGCATATTTGATATGCTTCCCTATTCTGGAGTACGTCTAACCACGGCTCAGGCCACAACTCTTCAGCACCAACTGTCTTCTGTCTGCCCTGGCAGTTAAAGAGTTGCGTAAGAATCTCTGGGATCCACGTTGCTTGAGTGCATGCTGTAGTAACAGCTGTGTGATGAGTAGATAAAGACTCATCCATGTTTTGTTATCTGAAGTGCAAAGGGCACCCCATACGGTCGTCGTCCTTCTAAGAAGTTTGCTTTTTCTGAGAAGCCTTCGATGAACGCCGAGACACTAGAGGCTGATCAGAGATAGATACACACAAACACACAGCTGTGGTACTGATAGAAGACACTAGCATGTAAACAAAGCAGCTTTTCTGCAACTATACCAGACCATACTGCTTTTATATGTATTGAAGTTACTAAATATCTTTAATCGTGTGTTTCTTTCAACGCTTGACCATTAAGGGCCAAGTTCCCTAACCGTAAGCCTAAGCCTAAAAAAATGCCAATGCTAATGTTCAGAAAACTTGGATCAACTTGGTGAATTACTAGGCCTCTTGTAATTTTTTCTTCCCTATATTGACGAAAAACCCTTTACACCAGTGGTCCCCAACCTTTATTTCATCACGGACCGGTTTAATATCAGAAACTATTTTCACGGCCCGGCCTTTAAGGTGTGTCAGATAAATATACGTATACGTATTTATACAAATAAATGATACGCATAAAAATGGGGATATTTTAAAAACATAATAAAGAGGTATCTTTAAAATATATTAAAAAACGTAAATCCAATGTGTACTCGCAACTGTATTAACAGCATTTTCATACAAGTTTTTTATTTTCTTTCTGTTCAGCCCGCGGACCGGTACTGGGCCGTGGGTCATGTGGTACCGGTCCGCGGCCCGGGTGTTGGGGGCCACAGCTTTACACTCTTTACTTTACTTTTCATCAACAGGAGTTGTTTAAGTGTATAACTTAGCAGGGAGTAACTTGGTTGAATAGCGGATGTTGATTTAAGTATAGCATTTCAGGTTGAAGAACAGATGTGGACTACTTAAGCACTGATGTACGTCACTCTGGATAACAGCGTCAGCTAAATGCCGTAAATGCAAATGTAAATCTGGAACTATGACTACAGCTACACTATCTGTAACTATCTGTTACACTACAGTTACACAATAGCCTCTACATGAATAACTATAACTAACATTCATTCTGTATTTTAGAGGGTTAATGATCCAGACGCTAATGTTGCTAACATCAGATTTGTCAGTTCAATTTCAAAAGCTCATGCTAAATAATTTTTTGTGCTGCCAGTTAGTCAAAGTTTGTCTGGAGCCCTTAGGGTTTTATATTGAAAGAACTATACGTAGATAAGGCATAACTAATTGTTTGTGATCAATGAAAGGTGTCAGTTACTGCAAACATCTTTCACAATTAGTTCAAACAACAGCTTTTCTTCTGGCAACAGTTAAAATATATTTATGTTCTCTCCCTCACGTGGCTCTTAGGTCAGATCCACAAAGGGCAACTCAGTTTTCCTTCAAATGAGCCAACCCAATGGCAATAGAACAATGTTCCAGTCATGTAGTGGAGCAGAGGAAGTGGGGCAAACAAAGCACCTTTATCTGTGCCCAATGAGAAGCACGCCCAGCGAAACAGGCCTGTAGCTCTGTGCCGTGGCTTACATCATCTCTGTGTGATGCTGTACTGGAAACATTGACCTCCAGTGGGAGTGAAGGGCTTGTCAGCCCACACAGCTACTGATTTTTTTTCATAACCTTTATTGGTCAGTCTTTTGGATGAGCCATTGTAGATACACTGCAGATGTTTCAGATGTTTCACTTGTCATTAAATATCTACTGAAGAAGAATTCCACAAATTCTTCTGAAAACGTCTGCATAGTTTAGAGGCTGAGATGTAAACAGAGTCATTCAGAGTGGAAATGCTCAATGTATGGAACTTTACTTTATTCCGATTTTTTTGTGGGCATGGTAAGAGGAACCGAGAGCATTGATACATATATAGCTATTTTATGTACTACTTAACTAGAATGGCCCATTAATCGTTAAGTTTCAAACAATATTAAAAGCAGCCGCCGTGTTCAAATGATGTAGAAAAATAAAATGCCTGGTTCCTGTGACAGCAGCTCTGAACATTTCTAACTTGTTTGCCTAGATTGTCACAACTTTTAATGATTTGGTTGGTTAGTTATGCAGAAATTTTAAAAGTGAATTCCCCATTAATATCACACTGACTTTGCTGTAACCTTTAACCAAACACTCATTCAAACTTAACCTCAGACTAGAACATAACCCAAACTCTAACCACTAACTACTATGAGACTTATATGTAAGTTACATAATTATGAGAGTGGGAGTCCACATACAGGTCCTCAGATTTAAGCAGTTCATATATAGGGGATTATCCACATAAAGTGGGTCAATGTTATTTTTTATATTGAATTTTGCATTTCACACAGTCATTATTAAAATGAATAATAAAGATAGGCTGAGTACATGCTTTTTACTGAAGTTAAAAAAAATCTATATAAATATATATATATGTATATATCACTGTTATGGTGCATGAAATGTCAGGCCATGTTCATTATTGGTCAGGTTCACAATTTTCCAGCCTGTTAAAGAGCCTCTGCAAGGCCTTTGCAGCATCTTTATCCCCTAAATCTGTTTGGAGCAGGGGCTGGATGAGATGTCAGAGTTACTGGCAGCTATGAGACTTACATGGTTACTTAGTTATGAGAGTGAGAGTCCACATACAGGTCCTCAGATTTAAGCAGTTCATATATAGAGGACTATCCACATAAAGTGAGTCAATTTTATTTTTTCATGTTGTATGATCATTTTGCATTTCACACAGTCGTTATGAAAAAAGGAATTGTGAGTACATGCTTTTCACTGAAGTTAAAAAAATATTATGTATATATATATATTGCCCTTATAGTGCGTGAATTGTCATCTGCCATGTTCGTTATTGGACAGTTTCTGGCCTCACAACTACTGCCAACCCTATAATCATCAGTGATTGGTGTCTCTGCTAGCTTGAGATTGATCCGGCACCCAAAACTACACAGGAAAGTATGGCTCAGTGGTCAAAAACATGTGAAAGGCTAGAGGATGGCTAACACAAATTGTGCATCCACAGGGCCACTGCCTCTTACTGTACATCAGCAAAGTGGAGCCACAAAGGTGTTTCTATTAAAGTGCCCAGTGGATGTAGTTTATACAACAAAATTGTTGTATAATGTGGAACGAACACCTACAGTGTTAACATCTACAGTACTGAATTCACTCTCAGTGCTCAGTCATGTCCAGCTGGACTTACATGAACAATGTACGTACTAATTCAACAGAGGGCATTGTGTATACAGTACATTTACATTACTGGTGTCAGTTCCACTCTCCTTAAATTAATCACCAGAGAACAGTTAGCACATCATCACACAAACAAAAGTATGAAAAGTCGGATTAAATCGTAAAGAAATGTATTTAATTGCTGTTGCAACAATACCTGGAATCACCGAATACGAGAACTGAAGAAAAAAACTGTAAACTTGTCCGTTAGTGTAATTTGAATTTATTACAAGTCATTTGATAATTTCTGTTGGTACATTTGTCGTGAAATTATAATGAATAACAAATAAACAAGAAGTCTTTTGATGTAACATTAACTATTTACATCTGTCAGTACTACTCACAATTCCTAGGAGGCAATGAAAGGAATCTTGGTCAGTGTGACATCTAGGATGAAGTGATTTAACGTTGGCTATTAATATAGTGTAGCCTTACCTCCAAACCTGTTAAAGAGCCTTTGTAAGGCACTCGGCAGCATCTCTATCCCCTGAATCTGTTTGGAGCAGGGGTTGGTTGAGATGTCAGAGTTACTGGCAGGTAGACTAAGGAAGAGAGGATTATGTGGACTGGATATTCCTCCACTGTTCCATTTACCCTCTGAGGGGAGCTGTTGGAGAATTCACTTGAAAAGCACCCAGAGGTCCAGAGGCTTTGCTAGGAAGCTGCAGTTTCTGATGCGGATAAGCAGTAATCCAATCTGCAATCCACAGTGCTCCAACCGAGTCAGGTAGGAACCCTGAGTGTGAGGAAATCCACAGACAGGGAATTCTGAATATTACAGGCAAGTGGGTGGTGATTTTATATATGAGCAGAATAAATTGGAGAGAGTGGAGTGTGTGAGTACATTCAAAGAAGATTCAAAGAAGAAGGTAAAAAGATATATATATATACATATATATATATATATATATATATATACACACACACACACACACACACACACGCATATAT
>JBBPCW010000106.1:9142095-9152276 GCA_037974425.1 Phenacogrammus interruptus
CAAATGAAAAACTACACATTTAGTATATAAATAAAGACAAAAAATTTCTCAATCAGATATGCTTCTTCACATATTCATGTGCATTTCAGATTGACCATTGTGCCCCGAGAAGAAACTAAGAATTCCAAATGACCTCAAGTGAATTGCTCAAGACTAGGCCATCTTGAACATTTTCTTGAATGACGCTTGTGTCTTATTGACAATGCTGCTCAGGAACAGGTTTAGCATTTGCCAATGAATCTTGTTACTGTTTATTGCTTTATTTCTTGTGTTTTAGAGCATGCAGAATGTAACAGAATGCGGGATGTGACAGAAAATGAAGAGTCTGTTATAAGCACTGGATGAACCACTAGTTGCCTAAAATGACCCCAACACTTTGGATAACTACAGCTATACTAAGCTCACTGGACAAAGAGGGTCACATGTATAATTTTTGGTTATGAGACCCCTTAATAACAATGCAATCCTTAAGTAAGTCTGTTGAGTTTCTCTCCATTTTAAATTTGGTTCTTTTGAATATTTTATATTCTGTTTTATATTCTGTGGTAATGTTTCGCCTACTGTTCCACAGTAAGAATTGAGGTCTGGTGATGTCCCTGTGTTTCATCAGGTCTGTTGAACAGGGAACACACTTAGTTGTCATGTTGAATTTTTGGCATGTCAGTGTTGTGTTCTTTTCAGACACAAAGGAAATTGTTTGCAGAGAACTGGGTTGAAATGGACAGGAAATCCCTGCAAAGGGTTTGAGCCTTCTTTTTAAACAAGAAATGATACATATGACTGATTGTTTGCACAGTGAGTTTTTGTCACCTGTACTGGCACACCCCATATTTTAAGAGATGGAAATATTACAATGTTAACATACTATAATAATGCACTGTAAGAAACTAGTTTAGCCATACTAGCTACATACAGTGGGTATAGAAAAGAAAAACATCAAAAAGTTTGTGCAATGGAGAAGTTGGTAAGTTACACCTGACTGAGTATGCATGTATTTGTAGGAGGGGAGTGACAGATGAATCTTTATTTTTACATCTGTTTTACATATTTTTCTCTATTTTCTCATATTTTTGCTATATGTTTCAATTGGACTGTGTTGCATGAAGTAAACCCAGACCATTTTCATTGTCTCTTCATTTCAGGCAGCAAAACAACATAATGTGAATATTCTGAAAGAAGTTATTTTTTTCTATACACTCAGTATATATTAAATATCAGATAAACTGGTCACTTAGGTAGTGGTGATTTACAATTATCAAGGTACTTTATCTTAATAAAATGATGTTTGGACAGATGTATGGTTTGTGCTAGGGCAGAGAAGAATCTGATATTGGGGTACTGTGCTAACATTTCTGAATTTGTGTTACTTATGCATCATTATGCATATTGGATATTTGCATCATCTCACATACATCTACCCATCCTCCTTGCATAAATGCAGGAAAACCTTGCATAAATTTAGGAATAATTTGTGGCTAATATGTGAATATGTTAATTCAGTGCTCAATAATTCTCTAATTATTTCTTCTTCAACAAACTGGGAGCATAACTTTCTCACATTTCAGCTCTTACAGTGTTGTTGTTCTCTGCTACCATTGCATGTGCATCTGGTCATAGCAAAAGATGTTATTCCTTTCCAGCATATTTGTTTTCATTCAAAATTTTGTGTTCAAGTGCAAGCACTAGTAGTAGAGTCAGATAACAACTTTGCACTGTATAACGTTTAACTTTGTTTAACTGTTCCTACACATTGCTGCATGTTTTCAAAGTCTTGATCAGTTAACTAGTGTGACAGTTTTTGCCTGGACTCTAAAAGCTTCTGCCTTCTTTCCTGACTCTAAAATTGTTTTATTCAGTCTCTGTTCAGTCTCAGTGTACTGTAAGTTCATGCCACCAGTGCCACTGGTACCCAATCACAAAATTTGCAATGAAACTGAAGGAATTTATGTTGTTGTTTGATACTGGACATAAATTGGTGTAGACTGGATGAAGTTGTGAAATAAAAAAATGTTGATATGTTTGATAAACCTTCAATTATAATAATAATGTCGATCAGTGCTGTAACTTCTAGTTTACAGGTTTTCCTAGTAAAGTGACCAGTGAATGTATGCAACAAAATTTTACCAGAGGCATATAGATACTTAGAAAAACATATATCAGACTGAAGCTTCAATTATTTCAAAATATTTATTAAATACTTAATAAATAATTTATATTTTTTGTAAGATTTGAGAGCTGCAACCTATATTAAATAGCCATTTAAGTACCTTTTCACAATTATTTCCATGATGAAATTTTAGGAGATTCATTTTGAGGCCCTTTTCTTTCATATAAGACCAAAAAAGAAAAATTAATATTTTTGATATTTTTAAACAAAATCATAATAAACATAACTGTGTTTTAATTATGTAGATCACTCATGTTTCTGCACTAAGAAAAGCAACAGCTCTTTGAGCCCTGCCTCTTTATTTGAAAGAGTATGGTCCACCATCCAAAGCATGCCATCCAAAGTTTTCCGACTAATAATAGAAAGTGGGCAAAATATTGTATTCTAAATGTGGCTCAAATGATTATAAACCTGCTCAACTTGATTTGGCGCTCATGATTGATGTATTCTGTAGGACTTGCCTGAAAAGTATTTTACAGGCTTTGAATATTAGTTATTTTGGAATAAATCTTTTAGAATCTGTCTCATGTGATGCGTTTTCATAATTAATGTAGCTCTGGCTTACTGAAAGAAGAGTCAAAATCATGTTCCAATGCTAACTTGGTAAATTTTATTCCAGTGTGAAATAAGCTTGTTCAGGATTGATGACACAGCAAATAATTTCACTGTTTCATACTAAATTCATATCTATATCTATAGAGTCACTTTAATGAAGTTTGTGCCTGCGTGTTGTGATCAGGTTAGCCTGCACTCTATTACAACTTTGTTATGGTAACACCTGTCACCTAAGTTATGTACACATGAGTATGTGTGTATTTCTGAATGTGTCTTTAGGTCTTCATGTATGTGTGCTTGTTTATGTGCTATCTGAGCAGCTGAGGGTCTGTTCTGTGTGGAGGCTGCATGGTCTCCTGTGTCCGGGTGGGCTTCCCCCAGGTTCTCCAGTATCCTCCCACAGTCCAAAGTCATGTACGTCAGGCAAACTGGCTATATGATACTGGAGATATGATATGTGTGAGTGAATCTGTGTGTCTGCCCTGTGATCATTTGGTAACCCCGATTGTTGCTCTAACATTTCTTTTCACAATGATGATATTGTTCTCGGTAAATCTGATGTAAATTATATACAGATGGAAAAGAACTGTTTTTGTAATACTTTTCTCCAGAAACATTTTGCATTTGTGAGGTTATTGACATTGTATAAATGTATCATTGCTGTTGTTGGGTAGGAAAGTTTAAAGAAAAAGAAGAAATAAAAAAGCATTCTCTTAAAATTGTTGTCTGTGTTAAAAATGTAATATTTAAAATTTCCAAAGTATTTGATTACAATAGCCATTTTGAACTCGAACAACATAATTATATTCATAAACTGAAAAAGCAACTAAAGATTGGCTCAATTGGACCTGTTTTATATATTTTTGGTTAAGCCAATTACTATGCCAGCATTAGACTAATTGTTACTTAAGTGATAAAGTCATTATTAGTTGGACCAGTTTTACCTTATTATAGTCACTAAATAATTCACTAGCAGAATGCATCAATAAAAAGTAGTAAATTAGGAAGTGAGGCTGTAATCCAGCTTTAAGTACCTCTAGCTGGAATTCACATTCATTTTACACACACAACGATCTGATTTATTTTGTGTGCAGTGTCACTGCTTCAGTGTCTCACTTTCTTTAGAACACAATTGAACCAATTATGGCTGAAGATGCTGGTACAGTATAGGATAACCATGCCAAGACGGCTTAATACAACAATATGGCCAGCAGACCTTTGTCCTTTCAGCATTCTAGCCTTCCCCTGATATCACCCATATCCTTGTTCCTTTTTGCCTTTGCTGCCTCTGGAAGGCCGCACTGAATAAATCCTTTGTCCTTTAGGTATTGGGGAAAAAGAGACCACTGTCTTTGGCGTGGCAGGCTTCAGCACATTCAAACTCTGGCATTGTGATGGACTCATGTGACGGGCATTCATCCCCTCCTGCAACACTTTTACAACTGACAATGGCATTGCATTGTACAACTAATAAACATCAACTCTGGGTCTGCCTTGTTCTCACCTAAGAAAATATGGCTACTACCACACATTATGAGAACTCATAACTGTACAGAACACTTAAAATAAAGTGCACTTGTAAGTGCCACTTTGTTAGAGATGTGTGTGTGGGAGTGTCATGTTAATGGCACAGATTGGACACACTGTACATTCTGCACCAATTTTTCCCCCAAAAACATTCAAGCCAGTATTCATTTAGAAATGTATTATTTAGACTGAAGGTGACACCTACAAAGAAAAACAATATGCTTAAATAAGAGCCTAACATAATGGCTGCATGTGCTGTGGCACTATCAACACCTGTCTCCTTCTTTAAAGACTTCATTGTATGGGTGAACAGTGCCTGAAAGCCTCTAGAGGCGTGCGGTGTCTGCTTTCCTCCGTGCATATCTTTCAAATTGGATTCAGGCAAAGGCGCTTGATTGGCAGAAGGATTGCAGAGTGTCATGACAGGGGGAAAACAGGCCTGTCTGCTTATCATTTAATGCACTTGCTCAATTGCACCGTGTGAGGGGGATTTTGCCAGATGCCATCTGGCCATTGAAGAGACCGTAATCTTTAGAACGAAGTCATTTCATCAGCAGTAACAGGCTTGAGCAAATGACTAGTTCAGTACAAAAAAAACACCAACATATTATACACAGCTTAAAATGTGGAGCTATTGCGCAAAGTCATGAACCATATTTAAGTAATAAAACTAAAAATGACTGAAATTATGGGAAGGACAGTTTAATCCATTCAAACGATATACTATACATAATGATTGACATCTATATAATGTAACTCAAGACCAGCCTCTCGCTTTTAGCCCTGTACTATAATAAATCACACTTGAGTAATGATAATATTAAATATGAAGTAGTATAAGTAAAAAGACTGATCAAATCTTTACATTAAGGGAATTACAGTTTTATTAATTCAAATGATATACTACAAATAATAATTTACAGTATACAACACAAATCAGCCTCCCACTTTTAGACCTGTTATATAATAAGTACTATAACTAAAATTATGGATAAAACTTTTACGTATTATGATACAGATTTTTTAAATTTATGATACACATTATGATTCACAACTAGCCTCACACTTTTAGACCAGCAATATATTAATATATCTAAAAATGATTGATAAAAATTTCACATAAGGACATTTTATCATTTTATTTATGATATTTTACACACGATGACTGACATCTTTATAATGCAACTCAAGCATAAAACAGCCTAAAACTTTCAGACCTGTAAAGTAAACATGTCTGACTCGGCAACACTACTCTTGCAGTGTGTGATGTCATGTGTTATTGAAACAACAAAGTCTCGTAAAGTGTCTGCATGCATTAGTGCACATCAGTAGTGTGTAAACGTTGTAAAATCTTGAGGAAAGTCTCTGCTCTTCTTGTCCTGAGTCTGAACAGGGGAAGGCTCTCCGCTGGATCATGTGATGTGTTTCCATCCCCAGGTCGCCATTTTGGAGGAAAGTTTGGATTTTGGGCACCACTGGAGAACGAGTAGAGGAGTAGAGGAGGGGCACAAGTTTCGTTTGGGAACGTTTCTGTCTTCAGGAAGCGATTCGAGTCGTGTTTTTTTTCTGCATATGCGAAGAGAAACCACTGGAGTGAACTGTTCCCTGCTGCACAGACGAATTTTTGTGTTTGCACGACTTTGTGCCTGGACAGTTTTGGAGATAGTTTTTCCTTCTTTTATACTTCATGCCTTGTTCTTCATGCTGCCTGTAATCAGTCTGCTCCATTCATTCGTCTCGGAGAGACTGTCAGAGTCCTAAATCTGGACTCTAAGCTCGGTATTGATGAAAGTGAAAGACAGAGAGTAGCTGGACCTGCTCTCTATTCCTGCCCGGTGACAAAGTTACACGGATTGTTTGTTTTTATTTTTATATCAGTATTTTTGGTCACTTTTTTAACAAACTAGGTACCACCGTGCCTAATATCTGTGTCTGGTGTGCTGCTGGACGATAGAAAAGTGAATTAACACAGTGTCAAATGGTTGAAGCAACGTTTACTCTTTTTTCGCGAAGTGTGTGACCTGATCTCCTGGATTTGATCATGCCAGTCAGAAAAAAAGGTGGGCATTCAAAGATTGTTTATATTCATACTTCTATTTCTGTTCACCTACTACATTTTATGTGCATTTCTATATTACTGTCAAAAACATGTTGTCATGCCGTTAAGTAATATTGTAATGATTATTTGATGGCAGTGCATGTATTATTAGGAACAGTCAGATTTATTTTATCTCTCCACCAATATGAATGAACTGAATTATTTTTTTTAGATACTCAGAGAGCCCTGAAGCTCCTGGAGGAGTACAAGGTAAAGCTCAGTCAGACTGAGGACCCACAGCTCCGACACTCAATTGAGAGAGTTATCAGCATATTTCAGAGCTCACTCTTCCAAGCTCTGATAGGTAAGCACCTGCATGCTGAAATGCACATTGTTTGGTGGGGTTTTGTTTTGTTGTGTTTTTTTTGTTTTCCTCTTTTGTGCACTTTTATTTTGTATTTGTAAGAAATGGTGGAACAGGTTTGACCTCATCACGACATGTTTCACCAGCTCAGCAGCCTGTTTCAGCAATGTCGACTATTTTCCCCCCCACCTGCAGAAGGAATTTGCATGCAGCATTTCAAACCTAGTGTTCTTTCTTTCCCATCACAAAAAAAACGAGGCTACGGATGTGATTTAAAAAGAAAATGTTAACACATCATTGCAGGCCAAAAAATGGTGCTATAGAAGTTTGACTGAAGGTGTGCTTTTGAGGAAGGGGAACTTATGCAGTGAAACACAGGTGAAATGGGAAATGAGTGGGAAAATAATTGTAGTGAAAGTCTGTGTGTGTGTGTGTGTGTGTATATATGTATATAAAATAAGCTTCCATACGTGGACTGGAATCTCTTCATGTGATGCATACACACGCACAGACATCCATAGCTTCCATTTTTCTTCATCCCTTCAGTTGTGTTTCTCTGATGAAAACTTGTGGTTCTTAAATCTGTCTTAGAAGTGTGGTACCCAAAAAATAATCTGTCTCCTGACATGATTACTTTTAGGATAATCTTCTGCTTCTCATTCCCTCACACACTAGAGTCTTCTGTTCCAGGGCTTCAAGTTCAGTGGGCCTCAATCCCTTGCAGTATTGCCCGCTTTTAAGAAAAGTAAACATTAAGCCATTTTTTTACAGCTGTAGCTGCAATGGGGATATATTGTGGAGCAAATTAACTTCACAGTGGCTTATCCTAATTTTTTTTCTTAATTATTTACTCATTGTTGCCATATTAGAGTACAAATGCGCATAAGACCTAGCTTTCTAGACAAATTATCATAAGAGAGAGAGAGATTTAAGGTAGGAATGTAGGGCTGGAAGTCATGGAAATGGTCAAATGATAGATGTAAAAAGTTTCCTGGTGTATCATATTTCTGTGTTTGCACGACTTTGTGCCTGGACAGTTTTGGAGATGCCTTGTTCATGCCTTGTTCTTCATGCTGCCTTTAATCAGTCTGCTCCATTCATTCATCTCAGACAAATGTACAATAATTTCCTGGTATATCAGGGGGAAAGGGCAGGTTTGATCTGAAATATATACCTACAGATGCACTGAGGCTAAGGCTAAAACCAGGGAGTTCAGAACCTCATACCTGGTTGGCGGTCCTGCTGCTATCATGGTTGCAGGCAGACAAGTCTGTTACAGGAATAAAGTTAACTTTAGCCTTTTTAACCAGCGACTTGTTAGACTCAGCATGACTGAGATTAACTCGGCCTCAGACTATCAAAAACCTAGATATTTCAGTGAGAGCATCAGCATCAGATTCTATCATAGAAGTACAGAGTTGCCACTTACTGGATGTATTCTGAATTACAGTAATGCATGTGTCAGTGCATGGTTAACTATGAAAATGTTTTTAAAAGCTTTTTTAAGAAAGAATATTTCCAACAAGGTAATATTTTCAGCCCTAGTCAATATAACAGACTGTACTGAAATTCTGTTATGGCCTGAGTCTAGACATTGTACAGTGCCAGTTTGTAGACATTACGGTTAATTGCACTCCTTGATACAGAGCTGAACACTTACAGGAATCGAACGCCATCCGAGAACACATGACAGAATGAGTCATACATCATATTCTGTAATATTATATATAGACTGTTACTATGCCACATTTAATGTTGTCTTCCAGAGCTGATTTAGAGGTCATAACACAACATTTGCCCTACGATGTTTTTGAATGAAACCTAGCATCAGGGTAGTAACAGATGAGGGTAAGAGAGTGTGAGGTAAAACAGTTCATTTTCCCCTGCCTACTGGGGCATGGTGATGGAATCAAAACTCAAAGACACTTTAGAGGTGGAGAAATATAATAAAAATGAGCAAGAAATAAAAAAGTTTAGATTTTTTAAGCTCTGGGGTTCAACAAATGAATCAAGGCTCATGTTTGTCAAATGTCAAAATGTTTGTATTCATGTTGGCCATCTTAGAAATAGCAGCCTTTGGGTTGGCATGTTATATCTGGCAAACACCAAAAGCTTTATTTCAAAGTAAATAGTACCTTAAAACTTCAGTGTGATTTTGGGGATAGTTTTCCTGCACCATGAATTGGTTGAAGAAATTAGATTTATGTATTTGACAGACATATGTAGAGAAATAGATAACCTATATTACCAAATTGTGGCGTTGGGGTGATCAGTCATTTGTTGTGTAGTAATTTGTTGAGTTTTAACTCCGTTTATGTTTTGTATAAGATACGCAGATTTTGTTTTTCTTTATCGGTGGCCCTGATGCTGAGGTGTTACACAGCAAACATTGCCAAACCCAGTAGATAAATATTTATTTTCTGTGTAAACGGAAAACTCACACACTGATATAAAGTTCCCCATTTAACTACTAACTACTTTAAGTGGTATGTTGTTTCCAACGTATCATGTACTGCAGAGAGGGACTAAAAATACTGTCTGTGAAGTTTAGTGGCTGTATAATGTGGTCAGGTGTGTAACTTGCTGCCCAACACCAGGGCCTATGGTTTTGTATACTTCCTTAATCATTGTGCTGTTCTTTGAATAGTGAATAGGAACAATACACCACTGGGTGGGGAAAACTAGTTCTCCTAATGTTCAAGTAGTCAGTGGTCTCTTAAAGGGGAATTCCTCTGATTTGTCAACATTTTTTATCATTCAAGCATAAGTTATAAGCAAAATATTGCATTGCATTGTCGAATAGCATCCACTGAATTTGTCTTTACTGTGGTGGTGATAGGAACATGATGCCTGCAGTACAAAAATAACCGTTATATTTACCATCTAAAATTAACTGAACTCACACGTGTCTTGGTTTTTATACCTTGAAGGTAAATCTGGAGGTCAGACAGTTTTCTTTGGGTTTGCCTTGTTTGTACCTCTCTGCCCTGAATGACTTTTGAACAAAATATGTTTTGTAATATTTTCAGACATCAGGCAGCGTATTTGGAACCAACTCATGGCTTTCCGGGTGACTTCTTTTTACTTCTTTTTACTTTAATGTTCCTTTCACCACCAATGTGATCAACTGTGATTCAAACAGAACATTTTACATCAAACAACTGTGAATATCTGTTTACAGCTTTGATTGTAATTATGCAGCAATTTGAATTCTCTACTGTGCCAGTTTACAGGCTAATTTCCCTGAACTAAATGTTCTCAGTTACTCCCTCTTGGTAACATTCCAGTATTTACTTTCTGTTTATTGTCTAACTTGACAGCCTGTTCACAGGCTACTCAACATATCATTTACTTATCGAAACCTAACTCTAGCTTTCTTTAGGGGTTATTTTGGGCTAATAAAAATGATTCGAAATGAAAAAGCATGAAATATGTCTATATTTCATATATATATATATATCTATATCTATCTCTCTTTCTCTCTCTCTCTCTCTCTCTCTCTCTCTCTCTATATATCTATATCTATATAT
>JBBPCW010000106.1:9199153-9214186 GCA_037974425.1 Phenacogrammus interruptus
TGTGTGTGTGTGTGTGTGTGTGTGTGTGTGTGTGTGTGTGTGTGTGTGTGTGTGAGAGAGAGAGAGAGAGAGTGAGTTTGAATGATAGGATGTGTGACTGAGAGGAGTCAGATGCTAAAGAGAATGGAAGGGTATGTTAATTATTTGTGGTGGCTTTCATGTCGCCATCTTCAGTTCTTAGATGCATGTGTAAATTAGAGAGAACACTTTCCATGTCTGAAAATGGCCCCACTAACTGATTAGTTAATTCAAGGAGAAATGTAAGATGGTAACGTAAGCCATTAGCCTGACTGTAGCCTCTGGCCAAACCTCACTTCACTGAGAGAGATTAATTAGTTTTTCAAACTCAAGAATATACATTAGCTTTATTACTGTACTTGTATTAGCTGAAGCTTGATGTTTCTGTGAATTTTGTGTTTTTTCCTTGTGTTTTTTTAAATGCTAGATTTTCTGCATAATATTTTATAATGCACTTTTTTGTCAGCATGGTTTAAGTACATTCTGTAATATTTTCATGAAATGTGCACATAGAGCCACCTGCTGTATGCCATGAGTTGTTTCTGCATTTGCGTGGAAGAGAATGTGATGCAGCTTAGTGATGGAAATAGCTGAAGAAATGGCTGAAAAGATCTTGAAGCATGGGTGCGTAATGGTCTTCGGTTATTCAGTTGAGCACTAAAATTGTAGATTGATCCACTGTTTGATTCTCAGTGGAATTGCAGATAACTGTTTTCATGAAAATGCTTTTTTTGTGCTTTTTCTTCTTGATCCTGGCCTAAATGCTGTGTGATCATGACACACATCGTTCGTTCTCTTAATCCCATTGTCTGTTATTCTAGCTATTTGAAAAGCCCCAAGCACAGATCTTCTATTGGCTCACTCTCAAATGGAAGTGTATGTTAAAGGGTGCAGTCATCAGGAAACGCCTGGTACATGTACCACAGGCTAGACAATACTGGTCTATGTTTTGGACCTTTTTCCTCCAGTGCAGAGGCCTTGCAGCACGTATTATAAAATGAACAAAGTGGTAACAAGAATATTTCCCATGTTTAAGAGAATGTGGGCGGCAGACAATTACCATGCAAGCACATGTACATTTGATATGTCAAGCGACTCAAAGATTGCCCTTTTGAATTCTGCCCGTGAAATTCTGCCGTGCTGCTTGTTAACTGGCACCTACTGCACTTTACTGTGGACTTAAGTGAACCATCAGTGTCTCTCTTTCACCCCTACAGGACGTACTGTAAATGGCACAGTGTGGTTTGGGAGTGTCCTAGTGGCTTTATATGCAGGTGAAAGTGCAGCCTTTGGCTGCTCTTCTGTGCAGCCTGTAAAATAATAGCAATAGTGGGACAGTCCTGTCACGACCCACGCGCTTGCAAAGCATCTGATACGGATTGCATTTATCCGCTGTGACCCATCACTTTGTGACCCGTGCTAATGCGGGGAAGGAGAAACACAAAAGCTCCCGTAAATCTGCACATGATGGTGCAAATCTCCCTTGACTGCCATGCTTCCCCAGACGAGCAGTGGACGCCTAAGCCGAAATCAAGAATGGAGCATTGATTATTCATGCCTGTAAAAAAGAGCGTGCGCTGTCATGTGCGGTGCCCATTGGAGCTCATTAATTGGCGAGCAAGCACAGGGGGATGAGAGCGAGTGAGGCAGAGGGAGAGAGTGAGAGAGAGAGGCACAGTCCGAGAGAGGCTTGGCAGAAGAGTGGTAGCAGGAGCAGAGGGGGCTGGAAGCAGAGAAAAGGAGCGGATTTACGGCCACTGTGAGTCCACTTTCCTGCCAGACTGCCTAGCGAAAGAAGGACTAACAACACTTCTCTGAGCCTTGTTTCCTTTGCACCAGTGCAAAACTTGCTGCCCTATTTTGGCTTCAATCCACCAGAAGAATGACCACCTACCACCACAACCATGAGTACTGCTGTGGACCTGTAAAGGACTATAAAACCACCATGCCTAAAGTGGCCAACTGCATCCAGCCCCGGATCCACCAGAGAGCCCAGTCTGTCCACAGTTCACTGGCTTGCCCTCAGAGACAGTCCCAGCAACTCCAGCTTCAACAACAGCCTCAGTTCCAGCATCTTCACCACCATGTCCACCACCATAATCATCACCAGCAGCAGCCGCTTAATCACCAGCGTCATCCACAACAGCCCCTGCCTCACCTGCCGCACCTGCCTCACATGCCTTATCTGCCTGTAAACCAGCAGCATGTCCTGCTCAACCACCAACATGTTCCTCTGGGCTCCCACCGCCTCTACAGCTCCTGCACCCTGCCTGCATCTACCAAGAGCCGAGGCAAGTTCACCAACTTGCGGGACAGTGTGAAAAAGAGCCCCACAAAGAGCAAGGCTAAAGTCAGGGCATCAGCAAGTGCCTGGTGGCTTGAAAACTCTTGGGCTGCATTGTCATTGGAGAAGGTATGTGTGTGTTCTCAGTGTTGGTGAGAGACCTACAGTAGTGGGCAGTGGAATTTATTTAAACTAGGGATGTTTCTGAATTATTTTATGATGTGATCTACATAATGCCCCTTTGTGGAGATGCTAGACCGATGCATTGTAGGTCTGTATGTGTGCGTTTCAGTGTGCAAATTAAGTCTTACAACAAGATTAAGATTAAGATTGCCACAACACCTTTAGAGGGCAGTGATGAGTGTTTAATAATTTGATGTTTGACAGTCCTTTAGAGAAGACCAGGGAGTAGTATTTGTTAATGTTTCTGAACATGTTTATAGGCTCAGTAGGGAGGAATGCTAGTGGTTTTTTATTTTTATTTATTTATTATTTTTTTGCGTGTTTACTCGTTTTGAGGGCAGTTCGGAGTGATGCTGGTCTGTCGGATGTTTGTTAAAGCTGTCAGAGGAGAGTGGTGTGAAATATTTGTTAGTTTGATGTTTGTTAACATGTTTGTTTATTCAACGTTCGTCAACCCATTTTGAGTGACATGATAAGTAACATTGGTTTATTTGAGCTTGAACTGTGGGGCGTTTCTTGGGAAATATTGTGCAGTTTGTATGATAAATGGATTGGTCCCACTACGAGCATGGTCAGGCTAATGTTTCTCTTGTAACACACACATGGTTTGGACTATAACATTTAGTTTTTTTGTGTAATCGACTTTGTTCTTTTGTTAATAGGCAGCGATTTCATAATACTGAGTAGTGAAATAAAGGGTTTGAGTTATTTTTCCTTTCAGACACTGGTTAGAGCTACAGGCTGAACCCAGAGCCAGGGCCTCTAATCAATGCTAATGATTGATTCTAATTTTAACGCAGGAATCACAGCCATCTCTCTACTGTAACACTGTTGTAAGAGCATTCTGTGTGAAAATCAGCTGATGCTGACCATGTTGTCACATTAAACAAAGTGGGTAGATTGGTAAACTCTTTATCTGTGAGCAATGACATCTTATAGAAACACTGTGTTTTAACGTGAGCACAGGTTGGTTTTTGGGGAACAGTTTGTGTAGTGTAGGGTAGAAGTGCCCTCTCACTCTGGCTGGGTGGAGACTATTAGGCTGTATTTTATGGACCGAAAAGCACTTTGTGATTAAATAGAATGCAACTGTGATATAGACTGGTTGATATATAATGTGGCCTGGTTAAAGACTGGACTTGAGATGATGATGTAAATGCAATGATTCATCTGAATAAAGCTAGAGGGCTCATTTGCATATATAACCTTCTATATTCGTATTGCAGAGCTGATTGATGTGCATTATATTATGCAGCATTACACCTTTTATCAAAGAAAGCTGTCAGATGGGTTCTTCCGAGCCTCTGTACAAACTGAAGGATTTACCTAGAACTGTACCTTCAAGGCAAGAACCATTTCAGAACGAGTGTGTGAATGGATCAGCCTGTGTGAGTCTGGTGCTGAAAGCTGGGGCTCAGCGGATGTGCCCCACTGGCTGCTTCTCTACATCGTATGTCTACTCTTCCTCCTGTAGAGCTGGCATCCTCTCTCACAGCAGTGCACACTCTGCTACAGGATCAGGCACCTTTAGAAATGACTGAGCAACGATTATACGGGAGTCAGAAGAGGCTCCAGGCTCGTTGTTTTTAAGGAAACCCAGCTGAAACGTCTGTAGTGAAGACCACTGTAGAAACAAACAAAACTGCTAAATAAAAATAAAAATGCATGACAGAGATGTAAACAAATATTTGCCTCATTATACTGAATGAATGAAAATGGTAAAACTAATTGGTTACCAGTGTTTTTTTTTCTTTTTGTGTATGTTGGGGAGCTGGTGTCTGTACTGTGTCACTTTAAATTGAAATGAAAACTCGAATGTACTATTTATGTGATTTAAGATCTTTGTAATTGAGAAAGAAGATGCTTCCTCTTTGTCTGTGATGTTGCCCATGAATATGAAATCTGACAAGTAGTTCCAAATTTGACATTCACATGTGAAGCCTAAGTACCAAAGTGTTAACGAAACCAAGCAAACCATCCTGAGGCTGAAAATAATCAGAATTAAAAACAATTTTAGTCATTCAAGTGATAAAAACTCTCATCTTTGATGTTGCCATTTCAAGCCACCTCAATGATTATTGGCATCTTTATAGAAACAATAAAAAATGTCTTTGAGGTTTATTTGCTCACTATGGGACCTGTGTTAATACTAACATGGCCTGATCTGGCACTGACAGTCTTAGACACCTGAGGAACAATTGCTTTTCTGTTTTTCAAAATGAAAATGTGTCAAGTGGGCCTCATCAGCACTTCTGTAAAGTAAAGTGAAAGTGGCCATTCTTTCATACATGAACATGCCACAGCACAAAATTCTTCTTCTGGATTGAACCCATTCACCAAGTGAAGCAGTAGGCAGCCAGGAACTCCCGGGCCGTCTGGGGACGGTATCTTGCTCAAGGGTACCTCAGAGGTGCCACTATGAAATCTGTCTTGGGATTCTTACCCATGACTTTCTTGGGATTCAAACCCATGACTTTCTGGTCGGCTACCTAACATCTAGGCTACCAGCTGCCCAATCGTACCATGTTGTGCATGTCAGCATGGTACGATGCTTATTTGCTTCAAGCAGTACACCCATCATGACATTAAGATTGTAAAGTTAAGCATTAATCGATAAATTGCTCCATGATATTATAAAGGTAACACCGGTCTGGAACCTTGAACAGGGCTGTTACTTTATGAGAACTGATTTGCTGCTGACGGAAATGTGTGCAGCAATCGGCCTCTTACTACAATTGTGTAATTATTAGTACTAATTTTCGATGCTTTTATGGGTTTCTTGATCTGACGATATTTACACAGAGCCACACATAAAACATGTCCATTCAAGGAGAAATCTGTCACACACTATTCATGTTTCAATCTTTTGTAATGAGTTTTGAATCCTATCTTGGGTGTATGACAGATCGATATTCATTTTGTCTGTTGTAACATTCTGTTCTACTTTTTGCACTCTTCTTTTCTCTTCTCGGTTATGTTGGGAAGGTGTTTGGCTTGGTTGAACTTCATTAGTTGCTTTTACAATCAAATAATGCAAATGACAAATAGACATTGAGAATTATTATTAGAATTATTATTAACATATTTTCTGATTGAGACGTTGAAGCCGTAATGATAATACACCAAATAACAGTTTCCATTTCTGTATATTAAATGACAACAAAACCTAAAAATGCTTACATTTAATTCTAATAATAAACATCTGTGATGGTTCAATTCCTTTGTGTGCCTGATGGCACCGGTCATACATTTTTTGTGGGCCCTTTCAAACATGACTGTATTTTCTGTTAATTGTTCTCGTCAAATCATACACTTTCAAATCCTTATAATTTTCACTTAGTTTGTCTTTGGTGCTGGGCATTATAAAGTTTGTAGCAGTTTACCAGGATTGTTATTGCACATTGGTTTGTATTTATAGAAAGCTGTAATACTATGCAAATTTTAAAATAGGAAGGAATTGAATACATACTGAATAGATTTTGGACATTACATGGAACAGAACAAAACAGTTCAGTCACAACAAGCCTTTCTAAACTCTTGAGTTCTCCCCTTAACATCAAGTGACTGTTTACAATATTTTCAGGGAAATAAATTAGTGGAAAGTGACAGAAAATTAATAATTGTGAAGTTTTAGGCAACCTGTCATTACTGTATGGCCCACCATTGCGGTTGTGCTTTTCAAAGTTGAAATTTAAATTTGAAGCTTTAGATTTCCCCCTTCAGCAGTGATTTCAGATAAGCGGTGTGAATGTTTTCATGCAAGCGGCCACCAGCTCTCATGAACTTTTTGGCAATTGAAATATCATGTGATGACGTGATGCTATGATATATCTGGAAAACTATCATATTAAATTTTGCCCAGCACTATATTCTCATGTCATGGGTTTTGTTTTAATGTACACCTCACCACACCCCCTGCTCTCTCCTTCTCTGCTAGCTATGTTTTGTTTTATTGTAGAGGTTTGACCACTGTGCTTCCATAGGAGCTCTCGTGATCATCAGTGCAGCTGAATGTCATCTGGCCTGATCTTTGACCTCCGCTGTTATTGTTTAGCAGGCAGATGTCGTTCCTCCCCCTGCTCCCATAATCCCCGTGATCCCCATCTCGCCTGTCCCAGCCGACACCACTGTCATCCCTGCACCCACGTCACAGGTCCTTTTTTTTCCCTCTCCCTCTCTTTTCTCTCTCTCTCTTTCTCTCTCTCTCTCTCTCTCTCTCTCTCTCTCTCTCTTTTCTCATTTGTTTACTCCTCCCACTTCCATGATGCTCTTCTTGACTTTGAGAGATTATTGTGAGAATGTCATGTAATGTTACCGATGTGCACTTGTGCCACCATAGCAATTGTGCAAGTGAAGTGGATGCTGTTTGTCTGCAGCAGGATTTAGTTTGGGCTGGCTTGTTGCATTTATGCTTCAGGATTGCATATTCTGCAGTATGTTATGCTGTTCATGGACGCAGTCTGTGCTGTTAATCTCTTGCAAATGCCAGTGTAATACGCTATCAACATGCCTAGAGTAAGTGATCTTTTTTGTGTTGCATTGCTTCTGCTGATATAGATGCTACTTTATTTTTTATTTGTTTTTGCTCCAAGTCATAAAATGCTCATGACCTTGAATTTTGTGAAGTGAATTGAGTTTTATGTGAAGTGAGCATGCAAGTGTGTGCTAACCTCATTAGATATGCTGACTTTAAAATGTCTGTTTTCCAGGCAAGCCCGGCCCCAGTGTTGGTGAACACAGACAGCCTTGACACTTCGCCCTATGTGAGTCCTTATGTGAGTTGCAGTACATTTTTGTTCAGTTTGTCAGGCCTGAGAATACTCTAATGTAGCTGTATGTGGGGAAAAAACCTCCACACTGAATAACAATATAGAGAAACAATGAAAGATAGGTAGTAAAGTTTCTCTGCGGAAAAGAATGCATTTATCCCTTGAATTGTTCATCTCAATTAGTAATATAGTGACAGTGATCACAGAGGAAAGATTATTTTCTTACAGACCTCTTCAGAAATGTTGCACTAAAACTGTCTTAGAAGTAATTGCTAGAAATAACCAGGTTGTGAGGTCTACACTGTTCATGAGGGTTTATTGTTGTTTTGACCCCTCCCTGTTCATCCCATTCTTGTCTTCGCTGCAGCAGCCTCTTATAACTGTTATAGTCCTAAGTGCCAAAACCACAGTGATCACTGCTGTCATCCCTCATCAAAAGAGGCTCCCTGTCACTGTGGAGACCAGTATTAGCCAGATTACATCCGGCACTCGTGTCTTAGAAATCTCAGCACAGAGGGTTTTTTTCCTTTTCAAAATGACTTTGCAGTGAATTAATTCATTCAAATATTCTTTAGGACCAGGGTGCTGTTACCCACTGAAGTTATACATAAAATGTTTGTGCCACACCTGCCTTTAAACCTTTTGATGTATAAATTCAGTTACACATGAACATCAAAATGTTTAAAGGCAGAAATGACAAACATTTTGATATATAACGTAAATTATACAGAATAATACATAATACTGTAATCATATTGAAGATGCACAATACATGTTAGTGAACCTACAATGCTGGGCGACATATGGTGCTACATTGCCTTTTAGGTTTTATGTTTTTGATGGATAACAAAGTTAACCATCTGCTCTGCTGTGTGTTATTTTCTGGGTAATTCAGATTACTTACTGTGCAGAAATAATAATAAATGAAAGTTTTCTCTTTAGAAAACTAGATGCTATCTTATTAATATTTATGTTTTTAAAAAATCCCATTTTACGAGTAAAACTGTCCAACAAAAACGAGCTCCGACCGGTTTGTAAGACATTCTTTCAGTTTTCAGAAAGCAGGGCAAACTTAAATATCATATGATACCGTGACTGTCATATTAAATTCATCAGCACTGCCCCGCACTGGAATCTTAATTGGAATACACATGATCAAGACCAGGGAAATATTAGCATGAGCTTCTCTTGCTCTTTCACTTGGCTTTTGGTCCCTATTCTAGAGTGAATCGTGGAGGGTAAAAAGGAAATAACTTGTGGTTGTTTCTTCACAGCTAGCTTTTCCATTGCCGGTGCCGTTACGCAGCCTTGGCATGGCTTTATTCTTTCAAGTGCTACTTGAGTGAGTGTTTGGGTGGAGATCGGAGTGTGTGCTCTTTACTGGTAGTGCTTTCACCGCTTATTGTAGAGGGTCTTAAGGGATTCCTTTAAGCTGAAGCTGTAATATCGATAGCAGCTAATGCCCAAGTTCTTTTCTATGCTCTCCTTCTCCCCTCGGAACTTGTTCGCGCTGCGCCCCAGCGCCGCAGCTCCAGATGACCTCGAATAGTGCTGATGGCTGTGTCCCGTAATGCAAGTTCCTTGTCTCTTGATCTGTGCCTCATTTCCTAAAAGCTCGACAGCATGATGGGTATCATTATGTGATGGAGAGAGAGTGTTCAAAGGGAATCTCGATCTGCCATCTCTAAAGAAACACTGAGGAACCTTTTTTTTTTTTGCATTTTAACAAGATCACACTATAATCAGCTTATGAAGTGCTGTGGGTGTAGGATAGGTTAGAACTCTAAAGATGAATCATTGATTTATTTTACGTAACTGCAACCTAGCTAAGTTATTTACATGTTAAAACAAGCTGTTATCCAGAGCAGTTTAAAGCGGTTTGGGAACATTTGGAATCAGACTTTGTCTAAGAATCGGCCAGAGGTGTTTTCAGCATGCTCTCCATTTCGGTGCGTGACAGAATGGAAACACAAACTACAGACTTTACTTGCATTGCATCATCAGAATCAGCTTAACTGTGAAATGCTGTGATATCTCATGTTATGCGAGAAGCCCTGGGTTTAAGACAGCAATTTTTTGCATAGCTATATTTAGATAATTACACTAATGTGATCTTGTCTTCTATTGGAGTATTTGGCTCTGAGGTCTGTGTTGGTAGAATAAAGCTGGTATTGAGCAGGGTCAGCACTGACGTGGGCCTTTCGGACTCTCCCACCCCTCGGCCTCGCTGCCCTCTCCTCCTGCCGCCCGACACCACTGATGTCACAGGCAGATGTTTTCTGTGACAGCGAGAGGAGAAAAGCATTTGGTATTTAAGGTCTTAAAAAGTGCCATTTGGGGGCTTAGAGCAGAGCCTGTGGGATCATACAGAAATAACGTTAAGGGAGCCTGTTGTATAACCGCAGGGCTTTTTGGGCTTTAACCTTGTTTGGCATGCCTCCCCACCTCCACCCCTCCGTCCATCAGCATTTTCAAATCATTCAATCTAGGCAATATAGTTTGTTTCAGATATCTCATGCCTTAGACTCTGTATGATTGTATGTCCCTCATGGCATATACATCTATTTAGATCATTTACATAATTTTTTACATGTTAGTGACCTTGTAAGACCGGAGCAAGCGGAGCTGTGAATGTTTTGTGGATAAACACGCATCTCAAAAATAATATAAACTAACTCCAGTCCCTGTCAACAAATCTGAACTCCAGGACTATGGTCCCAGATGTTTTAAGATCCTAACACTGCCTCTGTTCATAAAAGCCTGAACTATGGCAACAGAGGATGGATCAGTGACTGCCACTGTTTTGTGGCAGAACCTTGATTAATATTTGTTAATATTTAATATTTCACTGTGTTTCAGGTGAATGGAACCGAAGCCGATTATGAATATGAAGAAATTACGCTTGAACGAGTAAGTGCCGTTTTTTTACCTTTTGTTTTATAGCAGTTAATCATAGCTTACTTTTGCTGCCAGGAGCTTCTTCTATGTTAGGTTATCTCACTTTTAATTAGGGATATGAATGGTTACTCTAGCAATCATTTGAGATGTTAGTGCCTGTCTTTGAGAATATCCTGTATTGTTAGCCTGTGAAATACTTTTTATTTTTATTATTTATGGTAAACTAAACTCCTCTAATTGTGATAGCTAGGTCCACTGTAGTAGAAGTAACATCTGTAGAACATGACCGTTATATTGATACTGATAATCTTGATACTGACAAGATCATAGATCAAGATCAAGATCAGCTGAATGCTTTGGGGGAAACTTTCTTGGTTAGAGGTGGAAAAAAGTTCCCAACAGGGATTAGAGTGAAAAAATTATGCATCAAATTGAACAAAACGAAACAAAAAAAAACCACACGCAAAAGCACTGATTTTGCATGTCTGTATTATGACCACATTTTGGTTTGTGTGTTTGTGATCATGATTAAAATGTGATCATGATTAAGAAATATATTCTTCCTTAATATACAAAACCATTGTATGTGTGGTGGTGGTGGGAGCAGTCTCATATTAAACCTTTTATATTGTTTGATTGTATTGGTCTGTGAAGGCCTTTACAAGACTGTGTGCTTGGTCAGACTTGTCTTGCGAGGAGAAGCACAGTGTCATAATTGTGTGTAATATGAGTATATCAGTTTTAATGCATGCAGCAAGCTAAAGAAAATACATACTTTTTGACACATTTTTGTATTCATTTTTCAAACATGTTTGATAAATACTACTTTTTGTACTTTTGAATGGGTTGAACTAATGCCAGTTCACAGAAATAAAGTTATATAGAATATATAACTTTAAAAAAGGGAGAAATTAGAAGAAAAGCTTGCTTTTCATAATATGTTTTAAAGTAATTGTGCCTCCTTTGCCTTTCCAAAAAACATTTTTATTTTTTTCTGGTCAGTTAATATTAGTAAATTGCTCCAGTTTGGTCATTTGTATGTCCTCCTCCACTAATTCTGCTTTTTAACAGATAGCAGATTTATGCCTTAAAATCCTTATTCTTGATGTCAGGGACCCTAAAACCCGCAGCTCGATGGTGACCTCATGTGCACGAGCAAAAATGCTTCTGCACACACTTTTGATAAGTCAGGCATTGTCAGTATGTGTGTAATCTCTAAATGTTGCCAGTTTTCCTCGTAAAATAACAACAAAGGAATTTTAAACAATATTATAAATGTTGGCAACATTTTGAGAGATTTGATTAGTGCATGCTAAGCAGTGAACATTCATTATTCGTTATTGCAGTATGTTAATGCCTTTTATATTTGACATTTAAGAACCATAGACAAGCTGTAAAGGCATTGTGTAAGGTGTTATGTACGTAAACACCTACAAGCTGTCTATTACAGAAACCAAAGACAAATTTGAAAAAGTGCTGTTTCTGCTGCGCAGGTTTTATAAAGGTTTGTATGTGGATGTAGTTGGATTCTAAAGTTATCCATGTGCTGTCTGTGGGTGTGCTCACTTTTCTGTGATGACCGTATTTAGTTTTAGTTTTTATTTTATACAGCTTGTGTTAGGTAACAGTACAGCTTCTTTTATACTAGCCAAGCAATGATGCATCAGCATTTATTCTCTCTCTGTCTCTCTCTGTCTCTGTCTCTCTCTCTCTCACTCTCTCTCTCTCTCTCTGTCTGTTTCTGTCTCTCTGTGTCTCTGTGTGTGTGTCTCTCACTCTCTCTCTCTCTGTCTCTCTCTCTCTCTCTCTCTCTCTCTGTCTCTGTGTGTGTCTCTCTGTCTCTCTCTCTCTGTGTCTCTCTGTGGCAGGGTAACTCTGGCCTGGGGTTCAGTATTGCAGGCGGCACCGATAACCCCCACATCGGTGAAGACCCCAGCATCTTCATCACCAAAATCATCCCGTGTGGAGCAGCTGCTCAGGACGGGAGGCTCAGGTCAGCCAGACACTTGTGTTTCATTTATAATACTCACTCATTTTCCACATCAGCCTCTTGAAGACCTCAAACCTTGTATATCGGTTTAGCCTTTATTTTTAGTTCTTAATGCAGCAACAGTGTACTCCGCTCACAACAGTGACCCAACTCACAACACTTTCTTAATGGTTCAATATTCACCCAATATTTAAAACAAAATAATGACAATCTGCTAATGAGACTAAAGTTGTGAGGTAGTAGGAGAGTGGCGTATGACATGAGTGTGTTGGACTCTGTTGGACTGAAACTTTATTTCATAAAGTCTTTAGGTTCATTCGTACTCTCCAGGATGCCTTGTCTGATGTCTACAGTGCACATTGTCACATTTTTACATTGCAATATTGGAATTTTTGCATGCATTGAAGGTACACCAGTCGCTAACACAGACAATTTGTGCATGTAACACTGAAGTGGATAAGGTTTTGCATAAAGTATATCACAGAGCATCGTGTCCATTCCTGGAGGCCGTAGTTTGAATTCCCTGCTCCAACAAACCTAATTGAAACTCATCAGTTAATTACCAGGTTTAGTAGCTGTTAGAGAGCAGGGAGATCGCCAGGCTACGCTGGGAACCAGAGCTGCTGGTGCCTCGTGTTCTGTTAATGCCATGTGTCCTGACTGAAGACTTTGATTTTGTCTGTGTGTCTCTCCCCCCTATTTCTTGTGCAGAGTAAATGACTGTATCCTGCGAGTAAATGATGTAAACGTGAGGGATGTAACTCACAGTAAAGCTGTGGAGGCGCTGAAGGAGGCAGGCTGCATTGTCAGACTATACGTCCGAAGAAGAAAGCCTGGCACAGAAAAGATTGTGGATATAAAACTTGTCAAAGGTCCTAAAGGTGAAATCATCTTTCATTTTAATTGTGGAATATAAGTCTGTCTTCTTGTTTCATCGTACTGTTAAGGAAAAGACGTTTTACACAGCAGTAGTCCACGTTAGGACTCGCTTTGCTATAGTCATTCATTTTCATTGTACAGATCGTTGCGGAAGCATCCTGTTTTAGCTGTGAACTATTTTAAAGTATAAATCACCCCCTTTTTTCATTTCCTGTACTCTTGATCCTCAGGGCTAGGTTTTAGTATAGCAGGAGGAGTAGGAAACCAACACATTCCAGGAGACAACAGCATCTATGTCACCAAAATCATTGAGGGAGGAGCTGCTCACAAAGATGGAAGGCTCCAGATCGGGGATAAACTTGTTGCAGTAAGTTTGCCTTAAGACTCCCAGTCCAACCACAAAAGCAACAGGAAAAGACAAGCAAAAGAGATAAAGTCAGTATCATTCTATTAAAGGTGATGATTAGACTGAAAATTCAGTTTGCATTGTAGCAACAAAACATGGAAAGTCGTGCCTGAAAAGGCACGACTTTCCATGTTTTATGGAGCTTTGCATTGCTGCTGCAAAGTTGATGTAGGAATAGATGTTTAGCCTCATAATGTCAAAAATGAAGGAAGAGAACTTGGACACCAGTTGCTTACATTTACATTTATGGCATTTGGCTGACGCTCTTATCCAGAGCGACATACTTAAGAAGTCAGTGCTTAAGAACTGTTTCTTACCTGAAAAACAGCTTAAATCCGTGTCAACTATTTAACCAAGATACTGCAGTCAGAGCATCTATACAACAACTGTCAAATAATAATTAGCCAACACCTAACCCAACATTACATAAGGCATTGAGAACAACAACATAAGTCATAGAGAGGTCAAGGGAAAGATTTTTTTTTTTTTAAAGAAATTAAAAAAAAAGGACTTTGCTTCTCAATCTTAGACCTTGTTTACAACTTCGCTGCACAGTATAAGGTTCTCTTTGATCTAAAATACACACAATTGCTTGTTAATTAGTTGAAGCAGCTACAGGGGAAGGTAAAATATACTCCAAAACCAAGATTTATAACAATTGCTTTAATGTACGTAAGTATAATTATAATTGTGTTGTTGTTGTAATTATACAGTTAAGTCATATTTACGCTTGTCTTAACATGATTGGTTGCCAAAGTGCTTCCTTAGTTTTACTCTGGAGTTTTTTTTTAAAAGGACAGCTGCCCTGTACTTACTCCAGAATGAAATTCCTTCACATTAGAAATTGGGAATGATTTTCTTCTCCTTAAAGTGACCATTTCTGACCCCTCAGAGAAAAATAATTGTGCATTGATTGATAAAATTGTTTGTGTTTCTTGGTTTCAGGTCAATGCTGCTTGCCTTGAAGAGGTGACCCATGAGGATGCTGTGGCTGCCTTGAAAAACACGACGGATGTGGTCTACTTAAAAGTGGCTAAACCCACCAGTGTCTTCATGAACGACAGCTATGCTCCCCCTGATGTCACCAACTGTGAGTGTTGTCACAAATGTCTTCATACTTCTGCGACACTGTCTGCAGAATGACCAAGACTGTCCCCAGTTTTCACTGGAACGCATCATGAGAGGATAGCTACAAAACAAAGCTGTTAAAGCAAGGCATAACTCCAATAAACTGATCAGCCTTAATTGCCAGTAGAGGTGTGAATGCTCCAGATTGATCATTCCCTCACTGCTGCCTTATGAACAAAACGGCACAGTGATAAAGTGATGCAGCAAGTTCCTTCACACCACAAAAGTCACTTATGACTAATCTCAAAGGTTGCTGCGAATAGTCAAGACCGTTCTGTCAGTGAGGCACTTACAAAAAGTCACTGCTAGCGTTATGCTGCAGTCTTTTAAGATAAATAGTGAATTAATGCATTGTCCCTCACCAGAATGACCTTTTTCTCAGAGGGGTAATCCTCTGCACCTATATATATGTGTGTGTGTGTGTGTGTGTGTGTGTGTGTGTGTGTGTGTGTGTGTGTGTGTGTGTGTGTGTGTGTGT
>JBBPCW010000106.1:9250534-9260644 GCA_037974425.1 Phenacogrammus interruptus
TCTGAAGCTTGTGCTGTGTTTCTTAGACAAATGAAGCAGATGCATTTTCTGCCAGTGCCAAAGACATCTATGAGATTGGAAAGCAAGCTACGTTCAAAATAGCTGCTGCAGAGTCCAGTTCTGATGGTAGGAACCGCCCCCCACCCCCCACCCCCACCTCATAAATATGGTCATCAGTATTGTTTTGGCAGATGTGATTGCATAAGCTTTCTTTCCAGCTGAGCTCTGACTTTAAAGAGCTATCAATAGATTTACTAAGCATAAGTTACTGTTGGGACAAAAAGCTTTAATCTTCATTATCTGATTGGTTGGTGTAAAGCTGCCTTTTCTTTGGAGGCTGTACAATCAGTGTTCATTCAGAAAGCCGTTCCCTTGCCTTGTAGGAGAAGAAGGGACAACCTACTTTGCAGTTGCTGTGGTGAAAAGGACAAATTCAGCCATTAACATCAACAACCTAAAGGGGAAGAAGTCATGCCATACAGGCCTTGGTCGCACAGTAGGCTGGAACATGCCCATAGGCTATTTGATTGACAGCGGGAAGATGTCCGTTATGGGCTGTAACATACCACAAGGTATATCACATCCAAGATTGATATTTTTTCATGTTTGTGTTTGTTGAATAGGACCCATTAACTGCCTGTTGTATAAGCCTCTGCCGTTATAAACTAATCAGCCCTTTACAAAAGAGTACATCTGTTGTTTAGTTGAGATAAATATCATGTGTTTGCTTGTGGATGTCTAGGGGTGGCAGATTTCTTTAATGCTAGTTGCATTCCTGGAGCAACAGGGGAGGCACCATCCCTGTGCCAGCTTTGCGAGGGAAATGGCTCTGGAGGCAATAAGTGTGAGGCGAGCGATAATGAGAAATATTACTCATACAATGGAGCGTTCAGGTAAACCTTCATACAACAAGAACTAATGTTTAAATTTCGATTAATATTTCAGATTCTAGGACTGAGAACAAAGCACATTCTATTGCTACATATTGTGACTTCTGAATAATGTTTTGCGTTGCTCCGTTAAGTCAGTAGCGTGTCATGGTCGAAGGCTGACCTGCATTATTTTCTCTGACCTAACTCACTGTTGTTATATTACTTGATTAATTCAAATACTCGTATGGAACTGTAATTGGTCAGGATTCAAACAGCACGTAGTATGATGCATTGTGATTGGTTAGAGGTTTAGAGAGTCATTGCTAATTGTAAATGAACCCTCTAATTCATCTCAATGTCAATTTGGGATCACACAGGCGGATATTATGATTATGGTTATCATATGATGCCATGTTGGCTAATTTAGCTACGGATTTTTGGCCCTTGCAGGTGCCTGGTTGAAGATGCAGGAGATGTAGCCTTTATCAAACATACCACGGTTGGTGAAAACACGGATGGTGAGCATAGTGTCACTGGAATGATCAGAACCCAAATGCTATATTTTAAAAGAAATAGTGACTTGCAGTGATTCAGTGCTGACAAGAAAACTGACTTGTAGGTAAGGGGCCGCTGTGGGCCCAGGGCCTGCGCTCTGAGGACTACCAGCTGCTGTGCCCAGATGGAACTCGCAGACCTGTCTCAGACTACAGACTCTGTAACCTGGCCAGAGTGCCTTCCAGAGGAATTGTTGTCCGCAGTGATATTGATAGCTCTGTGGTCTACTCCATGCTGAGGGAAGGACTGGTATGTACCTGAGCAAAGTTCTAATCCATTTTCATGTAGAAATATGTAATTATAATTCCATACTTGTCTGATGAGGCCTGGTTTCTGACACAGACTCATAATTGTGTAGTTAAATGTACTTCATTAGTTGTGTTATCTCTCCCCACAGCAAAAGTCAGACTTTTCACTTTTTTCGTCGTCCGCCTTTAACGGCGTAAACCTGTTGTTCAGTGACAGCTCTAGCAAGTTTATCCCTTCTGGAAATGAAGACTACATTGAGTGGATGGGTCAGCGATACTATAACATATTAAAAGCCATGGACTGCTCAAGCTCCGGTTAGATTTCATCTTTTCATCTTCATCAAAAATAAAGTGTGTTCAATTAATATGCATTTACTATATAAGTGTATTAAACAGTTTGCCATCCCTGGTTAAATAAGTGAATTTTCCTGAAGTGGAAAGAAACGAAACCTCTGCTGCACACATTGTGTTTAAAAAACAACAACGTTACTGTCCAGGTACTTCAAATTTGATGAATGTAAAAATATCCAGTAATCATGTTTGTGCCAGGAATGCTGTGCAGTAGAATGGTCCAGCATATGAGCAGTTTTCTTTGTCCTCCTTGACTTCTGCAGTTCTCCTGTTGGGGCAGCTGGTAGCCTAGTGGTTAGGGCGCTCACCCTGCAATCAGAAAGTACTGTCCCCACACACCGCTCCCCGGGCGCCGTGTTCGCATTCACTTGGTGAATGGGTTTAATGCAAAGGTGGAATTTCATTCTGTTCACACGGTGTGTTCACGTATGACAGAATGGTCACTTTCACTTAACTGTTATTTCAGTGGCAAATTGAAAAGACAGTAGGAAGGACATTCCGGGAGTGATTTAAAATGTATAGCCTTCCCCTGCTTTCTAGAGACATCAGGTAACTTACATATCCTCAGCCAGCGGCTTAGAGAAGCCTTGGATTTTGAGTCTTATAGAGTTCATTCCACTCTGGAAGCATCGTCAGCTGACCTTCCTAATAATAATTATACTTTAGATCCATGACTTTGGAAAAGCGTCTGAATTTTTGAATGTAGCGCTTGCTGTTTTTTTTTCCTGTTATGTGCATTAATATTTGCAGAAAAATGCTATTTTTAAGTTTCCCACAGAGCTTTTTACTTCTCTTGGCTTCAAGAATTTACAAAATATGTCATTTGGCCAAGAGTGCTCAAACATGTGAAAACTATCATATATGAGACGATTATTTTTGAAAAATGACACAGAATGATTTCAGATTAGTGCTTAGCAAGGAAATGTTTGGTTTTGCCTCAGATGAACGTTTGCAAATGCCTTTTTTTTTTTTTTACTTTACTTAGTACTTTAGTTCCCAATCAAAGATCACACATGGCAAGATAATACAACTATTTTTATCCATACAGTTAGATTTTTCTTCTTGCTTTTATTATTTGTCTTCATGTGTGCATGTCGGGGTGTGTGTACATGCTTGTATTCCTCTCACACCTCTTTGTGTTTGTAGATGTTCCTGAGTATCTTCGCTGGTGTGTGCTGTCGTCTGGAGAACAGCAGAAGTGTGCAGATATGGCTGTGGCTTTCCAGCAGATAGGACTCACTCCCAAGATCAGATGTGTTTTTGGAACATCTGTGGATGATTGCTTGCAGAAAATAAAGGTGAGACAATCGAGGATGTCGACCAAATGCAAAATATGCTTTTCACAGTGACGCACTACGTCTTTTATGAGCTGGAGTTTTCAAACACCTCAGTGTCTATTTCACATTTCTAGACCGGTTTTATTCCAGTGGTGTTTAGATTTAGAGTTAGTTGGTGTTGGCTAACTTTTTCCTTCACTAAATGAAATTATATTTTACTATATTTTTTTACTTGGGTTGTCTTTGTCCTATATTAATTTTTGTTAAAGTCTGGCAAAAATAGGAGAGTTCAAAGGCAAATTGTCACGGTTTGGCCAGTGGCCAGTGAGGGCCACTGCTTTTCGGTTGTTTTTCTGTTCTGTTTTGCTCATGTTTTGGGGTCTTTTATTTTGACATTATTGTCTGTTTGGTTCTGTGGTCACGTGTCTTGGTTTCAGCGGTTTTGTGTTCATGTGTCACATGCTTTTGTGTTCCACCTGGTTTGTGTTTGCCCCTGATTTCTGTTGATATTTAAGTCCTGTTTGTGTTATTCACGAGTTATCTTTCCATCACCTCATTTTGACGCCTTGTTTTGTCCTGTTGTTCTAAACGTTAAACCCTGATTATAGTTCAGGTTTCTGATGGCCCTTGTGTCTGTTTTCTGTTTTCACGTTTTCTGTTAATAAATGTCATACTAGCATGGATCCTTGCTTTTCTGGAAGCGCAGGGCTGAGGAGGGCTAGCCCCCTCAGCCCTGACACAAATGCATTTTAGTAGCACCGTATGTTAATATTACTAGAGTAAAATTGGTCTCCAGTGCATTTTCTTTATATATCCATATACAGAACCAAGATGCAGATGCCATAACTCTTGATGGAGGCTACATTTATACTGCAGGGAAAACATTTGGTCTGGTCCCTGCTGCTGGTGAGAGCTACACAGGTCAGACCCAGTTTAATCGTGTCTTTCCTGGGCCGAGATAAATGACCTGTATGAGGAATCAGGATTAATATTCTAAACTTCTACTTCCTTTTTCCCTTTGACACAGGTGCCAAGTGTACACTACCGGTCAAAGTTGGGACACACCTTTTCATTCAGTGTTTTTTCTTTGTTTTTATTATTTTCTACATTGTAGATTATTAACACAAATAAAATGATAAAAGAACACATGGAATTACGCAGGGAACCAAAAAAGAGTTAAACAAAGAAGATGCTTTGTAATAAGGCAATGTTCTTGCCATAATGTGGAGTAGAACCTTAGTGGAATAGAATTACTAACTGTGTACCGACCTGACCATCGCAACTGATGATCCCAATCACATTATGTAAGAAATAACACTAATAAACTCTTGACAAAGGACATGGATTCCTCATGAATTTGACTGAAAAAATGCCAAGTTTTTATCAGAGCAATAGGTGATATTTTCTATATTAATCTACAAAGTAGACAATAATAAAAACAAAGGAAATGTTAAATGAGAAGGTGTGTCCAAACTGCTGACTGGCACTATACACCAAAAGGCACCATAGAGCTTAAAATAAAAAAACACTTATCAATGAACACATATGGTCATCACTGTCGGTATATTAATAATTTAGGCTGACAAATAGTCAAGTTTATCTAACTTACTGTTAAAATGGGCTTGTTGAACAATAACCTTATAAAATTCCACAATATTTTGTTAAGAATGCCTGTTTCTTACTATAAGAGAGACAAATAGGAGAATTTTAAATTTACATTATCATATCATTTAAATGTACATAGAAGTTTTCATTATTTTAATTGTGTAATTCGGTTTAACTGGCCAGGTGTGATCATTGTAACACAAGTTTGAGGATTGCTTAGCACACTGAAATAATGAAAAAGCAACCTGAATGTTGTTTTAGGGGAGAATGATGGCAGTATCTATTATTCTGTGGCTGTGGTGAAGAGGAGCAACAGAGACATTCAGAGATTCACGGATCTGAGGGGGCGGACATCCTGTCACACTGGCTATGGCAGGACTGCGGGCTGGAACATTCCTATGGCCGTGCTAATAGAGAAAGGCCTTATCAGACCACAGCAGTGCCAAGTTGCCCAAGGTCAGTTGAGTAATGCAGTGTTTAATCAGGTCTGCTTTCCCACTATGTTTGAAGAATTTGTGAAATGAGATTTACTGGTATGGTTGGACTGCTATCAGTCTTAAGTGTCCGTTTGTGGATTGTTTTTCACTAGCTGCTGGAGAGTTTTTCAAAGGTAGCTGTGTACCGGGTGCCAATGAGCCTGGTTTTCCAAGTAACCTTTGCTCACAGTGCATTGGAGATGCTAGCGACCAGAACAAATGTGTTAAAGACAAGGATCGGTTTGATGGTTACAATGGAGCCTTCAGGTGATTTTCTTCACACACCATGTTTTTGGGTTGTTTTTTTGTTTTGTTTTGTTTTGTTTGTATACTGTGCTGTCTGATATTGAATAAAAAATAATGTTTTTATTGTTTACTCTTTGTCCCAGTATGCGCCATCAGCTTTTGGGGCAGTTGGTGGCCTAGTGGTTAGGGCATTTGCCCCATGATCAGGAAGTCATGGGTTCGATTCCCAAGACCGCTAGGCACCTCTGAGGTACCCTGAGCAAGGTACCGTCCCTGCGCACTGCTCCCCGGGTGCTGTGTTCCTGGCTGCCCCCTGCTTCACTTGGTGAATGGGTTAAATGCAGAATAAGTATTTCGTGCTGTTCACACTGTGTGCTGTGGTGTGTTCACGTATGACCAGATTGTCTCTTTCACTTGTCGTACTTGTTTTACCCATGTTAAACTCGGCAAATAAATAGGAAATTCTCACTGAAATTGACACAGAAATGCCATTTATACTGGATTTCCTTTGGTTCTAAATATGTATTTCTACTTTACAGGTGTCTGGCACAGGGATCAGGAGACGTTGCCTTTGTGAAACATTCAACAGTATCCCAGAACACAGACGGTAAATCGCACTTTTAGAACTGCTAGAACTTTTAGAAGCAGTTCTTTTAGTTATATCGCATCATGTATCATGCTACTAATTGAAAGTGGTTTGATCTTCAGGAAATGGTGTGGATCCTTGGTCTGTTAACTTACTCTCAAGGGACTTCCAGCTGCTGTGTCCTCAAGAGTCCCGTGCGGAGGTCACTCAGTATAAACAGTGTAACCTTGCCCGTGTTCCTTCCCATGCTGTGATGGTACGGGCCAACACCAACCCACACATCATCTTCGGCCTGTTGGACAAAGCCCAGGTAGGAATGCTTCACAGCTAGGAAGCATTTCAGTGTGATATGAGGTCACCATTTTACATTGTATAATGGCTATTTGGGGAGGTACATGCTGAATTAGAAGAGAGTTTTGGTGTATCGTTGCTTCATGGTGTGGATTTCATCTCATAGAAATGTCTTCAAGACAAATTAAAGATGCGTTTCATGAGCTTAAGCTTTTTTTGTTAACTCAGCAAAAACTATCAGTATCTGTGCATTATCTTTATATACATGTTAGTTAAAATCTGCATCACTAATGTCTGCATTTTGGGGTTTTCTGTGTTCAGACATTCTTCGGGGTTAATACTGCCTCGGGGTTTATGATGTTTGACTCCAGCAAATATGAGGGAGCCGACCTAATATTCAAAGACTCCACTGTGAGTATGATTGGTGTTGGAGAGAAGAAGACCTATGAGGAATGGCTCGGCCAGCGCTACATGGATGCCCTCGTAGACTTGGAGTGCAAATCCTCTGCAGCAGGTGGGCTGGTAGTTTCTCTTCTACCCCCTATACACCCCCCCCCCCCATTACCCATGAATTTAGCACTCAGGGGTTTCATAGCATTAACAAATCTGTATTATCATAGAAGAGCATTGAGTTAATGTCTGATTGACCACAAAACTAACACTCAAGTTCTTATCCTTTAGGGGGGGTGAGGTAGAGTAAACAGCTTTATCCAGTGAATGAATGGGTAGTGGGGGAAATGAAGATACCAGAAAGAAATTATTCTTTTTTTATACTAATGCTACATGCTCAGCAACCTGAGCACCCAAACTCACTGATATACTTCTCAAACATTCAGTGTTGTCACAAACACATGGGGAGAACCTCCTTTAAATAGGTGGTGTACAGGTTCTGCCTGTCGGTTAATCACATGGAGGAAGAGACAGAGCGAGACTACCAATCCTGTGCCTGCACCCGTTGGTCAGGTGGGTCTAGAGGCCTGTCCAGCCCCAGGTTAGCCCCTCAGCAGTAGAATGCCTTGGGACAACACACATGCCTTGTGCCTCCTTAGCAGGGTGTAAAGCCCACCATTCCCCTATTTTTCCCAAACGGGAAGACAAGCTTTATTTAATGCCCCTGATTATAGGATAAACCATATAAACCTTATCTTATTTGAAGTCTGACTTTAAATCTGAATGTGTTTTAATGTTTTCGAACGTGTGCAATTTCTTTCTCTTTCTGCAGCGCTGTCTTCAGCCACACTGCTGCTGATGACCAGCTTGTCTCTGCTCTTCTACTCTTTGGCTGTGTAACAGGCACGGCAGTTATCCAAGGAAATAACAGCAGTTTTTGAAGTGATGTATCCTGTCCTTCCTTGCATATCTACTCTTATCATATCCATATACAATCACTCTAAAATCCAAACAATTGTATTCAACATATAATTAGCATGACATTAGAAAAATAATAATTTGGGACCTTTCATGTACCGAGAGCTTTTACACATATCAAGTTGCTATTGATTGTTTTTGCACACGGCTGTATATAATTGCTTGCACTACGTTGAAATGGTCATACAATAGTTCTCAGTACTGAGCTTTGAACACAAATCAGCTAATTACTGTCCTTAAGAACACACATGAGTGAAGTGTGATAGATTAGCTTGTACAGCCATTCATGAAACACAGCCATTCGTTTTTTTGCAGTCTATGTCATGCATAGTGTGCAGCTTTTCTCTTGTCGTTTTTCTAATGGACTCCAGGGGTAGTAGGATAATAATGGCACTGACAAGGGATGCAACAACATGGGATTTGTGGGCCAATGTCACATCTATATTTCATGCAGATAATGATGCTTTTATGATGTAATGATTTAGAAACTGGAACAACATCTACCTGTATTAACATTACGAAATAATTTAATTTATAGCATAGCAAATGCAGACAATTAAAGACAATAGTCCAGAGTAGCCAAAAAGTTTTGCCAACTAGCTCAGAATCACCTAAGAGGACAAAACATTTGAAATGCTGGTAAATCTGTCCAATGCCATTTTTTTGTAAACAGTATCATTCTGGTATTATAGTGCATTCATTCTGCCACAGAAAGGAATCGCATGAGGCGATAAAGCTGATGGATGTCTTAAAAAAGAAAAAAGCTTAGGAAGTTCATAATGGCAACATGAGACTAATCCTTCAGTCCTGGAGGGAAACTCTCAGATCAGATTTCCTAATTGTTTTATTTACATTGTCTGTGTCTTGGCTGAGGAAGTCCTGACAGCAATCAGGGATGAATGTTCTGATTTCCACTTTCACTGTGCTTAAAAGAAACTGTGCTTTTGTTTTCTTTCCCTTTGTTTTCTTCATCTACATGCAATGGTTCATAATTACAGCAGCGATTAGATAACTGAGGGCAACAGCCATATCAGTGCATATGCTTTGCCTGTTACATATTTATTTTACAGTGTTTTGTGATTTTTTAAAATTGAAATACTTGAGAACACAGAGAATATGCCGTGTCTTCATTCCAGCTGACATTTTCTCCGAGTCTATGTCAGACAGTATGCATTTTTTTCTCATATCATTTAAGAATTTAATATTGGAATGTTTCTTAATTGGGATCATGTTTTAACAACCAACTCTATGTGGATAATTCTATAATTTAGAGGAGCACATTACAATGTTTTTCTGCAGCATTGTGCGATGATATTCTTCTGCCATTTCTGGAGCCGTTTGCCATTTTTCTATATTTCCGTTTTGAAACAATGGGGTTCTTCATCAGGAAGAAACGTCTGAAACTAAGTATAGATCTGTTTCTTCTATGCTGATAACAACTGCAAATTATGTAGTTTATAAACAAAAAATGCTATATTTAATGCTATATAATGCTATACAAAAAGCTATATAAAAATGCTAGATTTTGGTTTCCACTATTGCAAATGTTTTATACAAAGCACAGCACATGATGTAATTATTTCCAAGGTGCACCTACGAGAGATTTATTTTTATACAATGTTCAGATGCCATATCAGTGCATATGTACTGACACGTTGATGTCTTACATTAATGCTTGCTTTTGCTGTTTTAGAACGGTTTCTTCAAGGAAATGATTGAAATGTAACTAATATTTAGTTGCCAGGCCAGTGCGTCTGCTAAAGTATTATTACATGTTATTACATGCCCAAATCGAGTTCTTTGTTGTTCTTCCAATAAACCAGCACTGTAATCTTTTGTCAAAACTGTCTTCATGTCTTTTGTTAAATATGTCTGTTTGTTATATTTGAGAACCACTGTGATTTGTAGCTCAAGAGGGATTATCAGTTAGCAGTTGTGCAATTGTAATTAGTCATATCTACAATCTTAAAAGAAGTCAAAGTTCCACAATGACAAAGATGACAAAGTCCACAATATTGCAATTATGTTGCTGGGTGGTTACAATGACAGTACAGTTAGCTGGTAAGGCTGGTAGGTTGCCTCTCCCTCTCACTCACTCACTCACTCACTCTTGCTCTCTCTCTCTGTGTGCCATTCTTGTCAATGACCAATTAAAATGAGCAATTTTTACCCAAACTTTAGCCCAGAGAGTGAATTTATGTAAAAACATTAGAAGAACACACACTGGTTGTTAAG
>JBBPCW010000106.1:9265653-9275683 GCA_037974425.1 Phenacogrammus interruptus
TACCGATTTTTTTGTAAGTGTGATCGGCCGATACCGATTTTTCCGATACCGATTTTTTCCCCAGATAACAGAAAATTGGAGCTGCTGCATGTAGTCGATGACAACGACACAAAAGTGGTAGTTACTTTCCCTGTTTACTTTTATATTAGTGAGATATGATAGTTTTTTTTTTTTTTCATAACAAATTTTCTTTACAAATTTAAATAAATAAAATGTAATACATAAACAAATAAATACCCCTCCCCCCAAAAACCCTGGTTTGAAATGGGCAATACGTGTGAGTGATCGCCCAATCACCGATCAGGCCAAAAATCGTCCGTTTTCGATCACTGGCCGATCAATCGGTGCATCCCTAGTTTAGACTGCTGAGCACAGCTTAATAATGAACTAAAGATTTTTCCCGCTTATCTTTCACACCATCAGCGAGAAGTATCACTGAAATGTAAATATGAATGAACTTCATTACAGGAGTAATGGCAGGCCTAGTTCCATTTTTATTATTATCAACTCCAGTGTGGAAACAGTGTGAAATCTACATTTGGGGAAAAAAGCATTTTAAAAACGGTTTTCCTGTTACACTGCAGGAGCTTCATTGTGGTAATAATCAGATAGAGGCATTGGAAGCGGCACACCTAAAGCACCTGAGCGCTCTGAGTGTTCTGGAGCTGAGAGATAACAAAGTAAAGAGTCTTCCTGAGGAAATAACTCTACTGCAAGGCCTGGAGCGCCTGGATCTTGCAAACAATGACATCAGCAGGTGCCAGATGTTTTCATTCATATGTTTAGCCTGTCAGCAGCCTATGTTTGTTCTGGATTCATACAGATTCTGTTTGCTTTAAATCACAAAATCTGTTTATTGCAGCAGCACTCCTCTTGTATAGGACATGGCTTTGCTAAATTCATTTTGTCTTTTCACCTCTTCTCTCCTCATTACGTTAAAGTGTGCCTTGTGGTCTTGGCACTTTGCCTAATCTAAAATCTTTGGCCTTGGAGGGCAATCCTCTGAGGGCAATCCGCAGAGACCTCTTGACTGTGAGTGTTCAGCATATTTCACCTGTAGCTTCCCTTTATTATACATTTTATTACATTTACACAAAGCTGGTAAAGTATGTGTGAAATAACTTATCTCCACTTTGTGTTTCAGAAAGGCACCAGCGAACTTTTGAAATATCTTAGAAGTCGAATACAAGGTACATACGTGGCACACACATGTGACAGTATTTGTACAGTGTGTGATTCACAATATATACATTTCATTTCATTCCAGAAAAGGAGGATTATGTTAGATGTTTGGCACAGACTGATTTTAATATGTCCTGTTGTATTATACATAGAGCAGCCAGATGGGAACCCCAAAGATGAGCCCAAAACAGCAATGACTCTCCCCAGCCAAGCCAGGATTAATGTGCATTCCATCAAAACGCTGAAAACACTCGACTACAGGTACATTCAACCGATTTATTTACTTACATTGCCAGTCTTGCTCAATCTTGAGTACCAGCTTACTTCCATGGAACAGTGAAAATATGTTATAGATTTATATACTATGCTTGTGTGCATTTCTATATCATTGCTATATTAATCCAAAAATGTTAAATGTATTACTATAGTGACAGAAATGCAGTAAACACACATTTAACATTTTTTATAGTGAAAAACAGGAGGCTTCTATACCTGATGATGTGTTCGATGCAGTCGCTGACAGTCCTGTTGCCAATGTGAACTTCAGCAAGAACCAGCTGACTGAAGTACCACCCAGGTACGGCTGAAGGTTTCAGGAACCAATTCAAGATACACCAAAACGTATTAATAGTGGTGTGCAATTGAGTAAATATTTCATTTCTGTAGGATTTTGGAGCTAAAAGACAGTCTAGCAGACATCAATCTTGGATTTAATAAGCTTTCTACAATCCCTGTAGAGTTTTCCAAACTACAACAGCTTGTACATGTGGACCTCAGGTAAATACGACCCGGTCTGAAATCACTCAAACCAAGTAATCAACACAGCAGCAGTTAATAATGTGGACTTACACTAATGTCAACCGTCTTGGATTTTTCCTTAGAAATAATCTTTTGACATCACTGCCAGTGGAGCTAGAAGCACTTAACAAGCTGCGCGGCATAATTCTGTCATTTAATAGGTGAGTGTTCTAGTCCTGGCATTAACACAACATTAACAGCCTCACATTTCATTTTCTTACAAGCTAAACTCGTTGCTGTCAGTAGCTCACACATCTGTCAGACTTCTTTCAAATTCGCAAAACGTATCAATTTTGTACTGAAAATAAAAGTGTGGTTCAAAACTATATCAAAAATACTGACACAGAAATATATCTAGTAAGACCATGTGTGCAGAGTATTGGTGTCGGAAATGCATTACACAGCTCCTGCTGTGCGTTCACACTACTGTATGAATTCCATACCACACTACAGTAAGAATCACCACAAAATCTTTATTCGGTAATTGTTTACCATGTTCCCACTTTTCAATTGCTGTTAGATTTAAGGCTTTCCCAGATGTGCTGTACCGCATCTTATCCCTGGAGACAGTTTTAATCAGCAACAATCAAGTTGGAGCAATCGATCCTCTCCGTCTTAAGATGCTGGAAAGACTGTCCACTCTGGATCTGCAGAACAATGACATCATGCAGGTGCCACCAGAGCTTGGCAACTGTACTAGTCTGAGGTATGAAAGTCTGTATACTTGGTCTGCATGGTGGAAACATCACAGGTTCAGTATTAAAGTATTAAGATTTTTTTTTCAAACCTGTATGTGTAGTGTGATAGACTGATAAAGACATGATAGACAAAAATGCTTCCCTTTCGGGCAAATCTTTCTACCAACAAATCATGTAATTGCCAAAGTTGGATCTCAAACAGGATGATCTTTTTCCTTCATGTGTAATGCAGTCAGGCTTTTCCACTCAGTGCTACAGTGAAATATTTCCAAATCCACAAATAGAATAATAATATAAAGAAAAATACAATAAAAAATGACTATTATTCCCTATTATCCCCTTTTCTTCTGAGGCTATTGGACACATTTCTGCCTTATTAAATAGTGTTGTAGAAATAAGAATGCTTTATGCCTTTAAGATATTAAGATTTTTTTTTCAACACAAATCACCTTTTAAAGTTAGTATTTTCAAGAAGAAGCTACCAGTACATTCTAACATTCATTTATGGTCTGTGTGATGTGGGATTTTCCTCACCTCTCTTCTCTGGCTGGCAGGGCTCTGATGCTTGATGGAAATCCTTTCCGTAATCCCAGGGCTGCGATTGTAGCTAAAGGAACTGACGCCGTCCTCGAGTATCTACGAAGCCGTATTCCTACATGAAGTCACACAACCTTGCATGAAGTCTTAACCTTGCAAGCGGAGTCTTAACCACCACTGCCACAAATTTCACCATGAAACTGCAGGAAGACACAAACACACTTGTCTAAATTGTGCCATACTACTATCCCCTCTGATCCAGCACCCTCTGCCAGTTCTGTCTGTTATTAACTACTTTGTACTTTCTCACCAAACACAATAAATGACAGTGCAGCAATAGTCCAGTCTTTAATCATTTTTGCATGCTCAAGCATGGGGCCTGTTTCATGACCGTGTTGCTGGCGTTCAAAAAGACAGACTTATTAGAGTTGCCCTGATAATGTTTTATGGCTTTTCAGCCAAATTGGCTGATGACATTTTTTATTATTTATTTAATAAATAAACACAATAGCCCAAGCTCACACTGTGTAGGCTACTTGTAAAGTGACAATTCTGTCATACATGAGGAAAATTATTCTTCTGTATTTAACCCATTCAACCAAGTCAAGCAGCGGGCAGCCAGGAACACAGCGCAGAGTGAGGGGATGTTACCTTACTCAGGCGTACCTCTGAGGTGCCTCTAGCAGCCTTGGGATTGCCTATTTAAATGAAAACAAAGTAGGAGGCAACAGGCTACATATATTTTTGATACAGCTGTAAAGGGGTAATGTGAATGCAGTTATGTTAGCAAGACTGGAAACAAAACTGAAATGCCTGCCTGCTGCCTTTAGACTTTTCCTTACACTGATTACGATGTCATTGATATAAGTAGATTTAACGGAGACCATTTTAATGATTGAATTTACTATGAAATACTCTATTCATGCATGGAAAACCAGCCATGCACGTTTACATTCTATTATGAAATTTGGTTTATCATCATTGTTCGGCCTTATCATATTTTTCATAAATAGCTAAATTATGCTTTCCTGAGCATCATTAACCCTGATTATTTGTGTAGAGCACTGGGAGAAATGTTGAAAAAGGTTTTTTGTTTTGTTCATTCTTATCAGGTGTAAGAACAGTTATGTCTAATATGGGAACAATGTCTTTGTATCCTGACATTTTTTTAAAAAAAATTTCTGGTCCACCTTGATTCCATATGGTGAAAATGCACCCAAGAACTTTCGCTAGGCATGACCATCTTAAAAAGGATCAAGAAATGACAAAAAGTAACAATAGTGACTTTTTATTTGTACAATAAAGACTTTCATACATTATTCAAAACACCTCTTAGATACTGAAAAAAGTCTGTACTCCCAAAGCCGAAAATGGCTCCGTTATTTGCTGCACAGCTTTGAAATTTTTTATATTTTGCTTTTTTATTATTAAAATTTATCTTAAATATGTACAGATAGCATCTGCAAAATGCATTCTAGACACAGAATATATATTTCGTCAATTACATTGTGTTAATTCGGAAAAAAATAGGAAGGAGTAAACTTGCGTGTGCAAATCAACTGTATGATAAATTGTCACTTAAATCTGTTGAACTAAACAGAATAATTGTATTATTCTATATATAATTACTTTTTGCACAAAAATGAAACAGCATTCAAGTCCAGTAAGTCTTCATACTGCAGAAAGCTTCGAGTACATTCACAATCTATAGGAATAAATTATTTAAATGTTTTCATTCACAATTATGTACATCAATACTGCAATTAGACGGAATAGTACCATATATTGGATTTTATATTCAATAGGATTTTAAACACATACAAAAATGACCATCTGTATATCCATATACATATATGTTTGACACAAATTCACAATTACTGTAGAAATAGTGTTTAAGTTCATTTCTAGAGTGGTCTCTCATGTTCTAAATACTCTTTTTTCCCATACAGTTTTTGTATCTTTATAAAATCTCACAATTTGAGCAAAGCTAAGTATATCAATATATTAGAAATAATTACTGAAAACATTTAGTAAAAATAATCATATTATCAAATGCTCTGTCACAATAGTATTTAATCAATTAATTGCCATCCAAACTTTAGCTTGTTATAGAACTAAATTTCTTTGAAGTAAAATATGATTTAGGGGTGGGGAGGGTTTAGGGGAATTGGGTAGGGTTGTATCCGGGGGAGGCTTTCAGCCTTAGTTTTGCTCAAAACTGTCCCACCTAATGCTACATTTGTATACATTATTTTGGACATGCCTGGGGCATACAGGCAATTTCTTTGTCAAGGTACACTATGGTACCAGTGATCACAATTTATTTTCAGGTGTCTGCAATTTTTAAAATTTAAACAAAACAAAATAAATAAATAAATAAATAAATAAACTTCAGTTGACATAAAGCAGCTAAATGCGCAATAAAAAAAACACAAATGTCCCCTAATAATGTTCTTAATAAGACAACTTTAAAAAGTGAAAGCATGCTCTAAACATTAAAGCTTCTCTTGGATATCTATTATGTCGTGATAGTGAATTCCTCTGTTCATAGTTAGTGATTAAAAAACCTTAAAGCAGGAGAACATCAACAAGGCCTGGAAAGAAATGGTATGAAAATCCCTTTGTATAACTGAAGACATGGAACACACTGGCTAAAAAATCTGTGAAATGAATGACTCTTACCCCTGGTGGATATCTATTACACGTCTGTTCAAAACAGAGGTTTTTTTCCACTACTACTGATAATAATAATAATAAAACAGGAAAAAATTCATGTTCATAACATGGCAAAAGAACAGAAAGGAGTTTTACCCTGTCTCAAACGAAAGGGAGTTTCTCTTTATTATAAGCCTCCCCCCCACTGACCAACAGAGGGTGCTGCAGGAGAGTCTCAGCAGGACCACTACTAATTTTGGATTCTTTTCTGCTGTCGGATTTGTGTAAAACTCATACGAGAGCCACACACCATTCAACACCACACCCAATGCGGTACTAGAGGGCTGCTTAATAAACCGTTTCAAGAACTTGGGGGGGTTAGAAATTTTAGTGTTACAAAAAAAATTGGAATAATATCGTTCATTCACATTCTCCTCTCCAAGCACATTACACTTTACTAATCGATGTATATATTTACACAAGGCATTTACAGAGTTGAGGCAGTGTCATGATGAAGAAATGTCCTTAAAAGCGGATGTGCTTTCATGCTCCAAGATTAAAATGAAAAGCTGCTTGGAAAAATAGGTACAAAATAATAGGCGATATAAATAAGCAGAAAAACGCACCCACCTACAGCCACAGGCTGAGAGATAGAAAGGAATTCCAACCACACCAGTGTAAGATTTCAGCACATATGTGTACGTATAAGCCATATGTAACATTATTAGATTAGGTTCTCTATTGTACATTTGGCACTAGTATTTTGCCATTGGTCCAGCAATTGGCAAAACTGTTCCTAGATAAAAACATGATGTACAAGTTCCTGTGTTCCTGTTTTTTTTTTTTTTCTTCTTTTTTTTTTTTGAGCAAGGAGTCAGTGTTATAAAAATATTTACATTGTGCTCTCCCTTAAAACGACCAAGTCCACAGCTTTCGGGAAACTCTTCAGAAGAGACACTGCCGTTTCGTGCTCGATGTGTAAAAAACTATGTCCATTGGCCTGCAATGCAAGAATGAAGCAGAGGATGAACAGAGGGCACTGAGGGAAGCAAGCTGGGGCAGGGAGAGGCAGGGCGGCACGGGAGGGCTGGGAACAGGCCTAGCTCAGAGAGGATAAAGAGACATAGACTGTCAAGGAAAGAAAAAAAAAAGGAGAACCAGAGAGATGCACACAAGTAGAAGAGGTCATGCTGTAAAAAGGAGAGAAGGTGGAGAGAAGCTGGTCTTTGGAGAAATCTGCTCCTCAGCTAACTCTGTGGATCTGTGGAGAGAGAGCAGAGAGGGACCCTCTTTCTGAAGGCTACAGCATGGGCGGACAGGGCTCCTAGTGGCACACACTTAAAGCGACACGCATCATCGAAGACAGCCTAATAACTATTGGGGCCTTTTGGGCCCCACACAGTTATTTAGACAGACAAAGCCTGGCTTGCTGATGTATGGTGGCAAAGCCAAACATTTTACGTTAGATAATGACGTACGACAAACATAGTTTGAATGGGACATTAAACCTGTGCAATATTCACTGACCACACCTAGGTATGCAGACTGTGAATATTTCATTGAGCTGTGCTTCAAAGAAGCAGGCCAAATTAAACCATTTAAAGTGGTCCCTGAGTAATACTAGCATACTATAAGTATACTAATATAAGATCCAACCTCGATCAGTACAAACTAGGTAGAATCAAAAGACCAGATTCAATCTCTTATTCAGAGGCAGAGTTAGAAAGATAGAAGAAAAAGGTGAGGGAGAGGATTTCAAGGACCATAAAGACTTTTCAAGGTTTCATAATTCACATTATATGATCTTTTATCATGCCATTAAAGCACTGGAAAATAAAACACCAATCGAATTCTCAATCTAAACATTCTACACGTAGACACGCTGTAGCTCAATATGACAAAACGGCCATAGGCTGCCCTTTGGGAACTAATAGGCCAGTAAAGCATGTCAAGGTTTGACAGACGTCAAAACAGAAGACCATGCTCACTTGGTTGACACACACACACACACACACACACACACATACACACACACTCACACATACATACACACACACACACACACAGTACATACACACCCCAGACACAAAATGCCACATGCAAAGCCCTCCGCTGGCAGCGTGGCAGAGGATGCTCTGTGGGACAACATGTGGTGATGGAGGAGAGTGTTACCTTCAGAACTTTGTCCCCCGGTTGAAGAACATTGGAGGCGGGTCCATCAGGCTGTACCCTAGTAACAAAGATACCCTATAAGTCAAAAGTGATATGAGGTTAGGAATCACATGGTGGTGATGGTTTAGAATCTTTGCCTTTCAATCAGGATTTATGGTTCCATTTCCGCAGCTCATTGATGGTATATATGTAGGCATGACACTAATTAAGAACGCTCTGAAGCTTTTAGCTCTAAAAATGTTGATCATTAGCCTTACAAAACATTATATGTAGTCTTGCAAGAGTTGCATAAAACAAACATTAAAACTTACGAATTGTAAGCTAAATTACTTGATAAAATGAAATGCTACAGTGTACATGCCAAGGCAGAGATTATAAAGCATACAGTCATGTACCAGATGTGTGACCCAACAGTATGCTTCATGTTAAACCACATACTGTGAGTCCACCAAACTCTACGTCATTTCTTCAGGCACGACAAGGATCCAGCTTCTCAGATGATCCCCAGAATGCTCAGTACAACACAGGCGAACTTAGGACTAAAGTTTAATGTGGTGTAGGTACAAAGCTGTAATACCTGTAATAACTGTGTACAGTATATACAACATATACAAGATTGATTATTAACAAGTCTGTCAAACCAAATAAATAATCATACTGCTACACTGTTAACATTGCTGTCATGTATTAAGACAAGATACATAAAAAAATATCTTCTGACAATTAAAAATTGAGTGATACAGTTAAAGTGAACGTTACTGACTAGTAGCAGGCCATGAAGAGGTTAACAGGTAATGTGGCCAGCTGGTGTGAAATGTTGTGCATTGCAGCAGCTCATGTTTCCATGGAAACTCTAAGGCGAGACCTACAATCTCTCTTACCAAAGTGTAATCTGTCAGCATTGAATATAAAGTATGAGAAATATGCAGCTAACAAAATCTCATAAAATGAATATCTACTTTGTATTAGTCTTATCTCTGTAATCAAGGGAGAAAACGACTTACCATGTCCGAGGGCTTGAAGGGGTTCCCCTGCCCACTGATTCCCCCTGAGATGCTGAAACCAAGGCCAGGATTTTTCTCAATCCGAACACAGAACTACAAACAAAGAGATAACAAAGTAACATCATTTCTGATGCAAAGCTTCAAGATGACTGTTAATGAGGAAGTTGAGTACAGCCATTCTATCCATGACGGCCTTTATTGGAACCCTCTAAAACTGAATAAGGTTTTCAAATGTAACCTAAAAAATGAACAAATCCACTAAAGAACTATGTAACAAAACCTTTGGTGAACTGATCAATAGGAACACATGGGTGTTCACAGTTTATCAGACACATAAAAAATGAAATATATATATGTAATACATCGGTGGTTGGCATATATATTTAATGAACATTTTGTTATGAATGCTGTTACGTTCACACCTATTAATTGTGAGGAATGCTTCTCCTTCTCTTATAAAGTTTTTAGGGATACAGTGTTTCTTTACTAGAGCAACTTGAAATGCTACATGTTCAAAAGCATGGCTTGTGCCCTCACAGCTGATATACACAAACACCCTGTGTTCTATTGCATACACAAAGCTTGTATAAAAGAAAATGCTATTAGGAATGTTCATGCCCAAACTGTCAGAGGGATATAACCCCCCTCAGAATTAGGCCATGTACAGTGGAACTTCATCCTCTGGAGTGATAAAGCTCCATTCAGTATCTTAGAGCAGTGGTTGTGATTCTCAACAAATCATCCAACAGTGTCTGCACTCTGAATGCAGGTCCCCCTCACAGTGTTAACATTATCTAGTGTAAAGTCATTGCAGGTTTCTACAAACCATTGCACATATTTTTATAGTTTTATACACAATTTGTGTGTGTGTGTGTGTGTGTGTGTGTGTGTATATATATATATCCCCCCCCACCAAAATGATCCCAATGCCTGTTTTTATAGTGTAAACCATAAATATGCCTCCAAATGTTCTCCCAGATCACT
>JBBPCW010000106.1:9381918-9394812 GCA_037974425.1 Phenacogrammus interruptus
TTTTTTCTTCATTTCCCTTCTCTAAAAACTGGTGCGTCTTATGGTCCGGTGCGTCTTATGGTCCGAAAAATACGGTATCTTGGTATATCTGAACCTACTTTCCATTGCAGTAGAAGACATATTATGCAAAACCCACTTTTCTAAAAAAAAAAACCAGGTATAATAGGTCTATGGCCTATACAAAACATGTTTATGAAGTTCTTTGCACGAAATCACTCTCACATATAGAGGCTTTACTCTTCACAGCTTCAGCCCCTTTCTAAGCGAGCAGTTTGAGGGCTCTGTCCCTTTTATGCAAATAAGCTGTTGCTGGCCACACCCCACTCATCCCATGCTCCACCCACCCCATTACGCTGCTTAAGCGGTCAAAAACGAAATGAAACAAACAAGCTTATTATTTGAATGTGCTTACATCTCCCTCATCTGCTGACTTGTCACGGACAGTAGTTGTCAAAAAAATTCTCAGATACTAATCGATTCTAAAATTTAGTATCGAGTTCGGGAACAATTAGCACTGGTATCAAAACTTAAATGCCAGTTTTGCATCACTTTTAAATCAAAGACTACAACAATTTTTAACAGGCATTGCTGCAGTCAGCCCCTCCCCCAGCTACCTGGAGGACCTAATGTTTACATGACAGCTTTGTAACACCCTAGCGCTGCGAAATTTTATACGGACCCTCAGCTCCCCCAGACCCATCGAACATGGTCGGTGGCGAAGCTCTCATTCCTGCAGAACCGGCACGTCGGTCCCGAGAGCATGGACTTTCCGAGCCATGACATTCCGGTAGATCTCAGTGAGACCTTTCAATCGAGCCCTCATTTGCCCCCTAGCCCATGATGATCCGGAGTTATTTGCCCAAAACCTTCCCCCATTTATCTCTACAGAGGGAAAAAAAAAACGTTGTGCGCCTTTAAATGCACTGCCATGTTCTGTGTTGGCTAATAATAATAATAATAATAATAATAATAATACATTTAATTTATAAAGCGAAAATACCCAAAGATGCTGTACAGTTTTGTGTAGACAAAGAAAATGGAGCTCTTTGTTTGTCTACTCAAACCTATGGCCACAAAATTTTATAGGGACCCTCAGCTCTCCTCTGCAGAGAACAGGTGCAACAGCCCCTGAGCACACTTAGATTTTTTTAAATAAAAAGTTCCTGTGTTTGTTTGCCCCTGTAGTATCAAAAATAGTATTGAGTATCGAGTACCATCCTTAATACCGGTATCGAGTTTGAAATTTCATTATCGTGACAAGCCTTGTATTTATATATCCCACCACAATGCTGAAGTTAGCTCCTAATTCAAAGCTCCTTATTCAAATTTTTCTTGACTGAAACTGACTGTTGCTGGGACATGGCCATCAAAAATGAAAGCCATGCAGTTCTTTGGTTATCTTTGTCTGGGAGAAAGTGTAGGGATTTGTGCTGTTCTTTGCAACAACAACACACCACTTCATGTGTAACTTCCCTTGCCTGTAGCTGTAGCACTCGGCTTATCTGTGTTCATAAAACTAGCAGGTACAATGGCAGATCAACTAATCTAGTGGGTGGGGTCTCGATAGATTTGGGGCATTTCTATGCAAATTGAATCAGTAAGGCGTCACAATGGGTCCTCCATCCAAATGGTTCATTTTGAAAGGGCCTGAAACTGTGAAGAATAAACCCGGTGAGATCTCTGTATGTGAGAGTGATTTTGTGCAATAAACTTCATGAACATGTTTTGTACAGCCTATAGACCTATTATAATTAAAGTGAGTTTTGCATAATGTGTCTCCTTTAACTGACATGTCAATGGATCATCTCTTGTTTGAGACAAAAACAATAATCCATCAGTTTTATGCGGATCAGGAGTTGCAGATTTAATCACACACTGATTTTTTTAAAGAACAAAACTCATCATTTTATGCGGAAATCCCCACAATAACGCGGAAACTGCAAATAAATAATACACTGAAAAGTTGTCAACCACCATAAAAAGGAAGAGAAGAAGCCTGTTAATGCTAATGCTAACAGTGTTTCACTCTCTCCCTCTCACACACACACTCACACACCCACACAAACACACACACTAACCAATATTTCCTACCTTGTCCCTGACTTAACTGAGCATCAGCACAGAGAGCTGTCTTATTCTTTTGTGTATGAGTCTTTGCACGCTGCTAATGCTAACTGTTAATGCTACCTTTTTTTAGCCAAAATTTTCTGATTATTTATTTACCTTTATATTCTCTGTATAGGTATTGCATTAAACTGAGTTTTAAATTAAATTAAAGTGTTCTGGGAGCATATTTGGGGGAATTTTTAGGGTTTACGCTATAGAAATAGGTATTTTGAGGGGTTTTTTTTTAGTTTTTTTTTACCAAAAGTCTTCCTGAACCCAGTGTCTTAAACATTACTACTAGCCGATTTAGCTGAATGGCTAAATTCAGCCCCTTTCACCGATCCTTCACTCAGGTTTAGGTAGTGCTAGTCCAGATTGTCATTAATGGAGCTAACATTAGACAGATACATATATATGGACATATATTGGTCCCTTGGGATAATGATAACATATACCTTGGCACCCTGTTAGCTGTTTGTTTGCTCGCTCTCTCTCTTTCTCTCTCTGTCCTTCCTGGACTATAACATAATCCAATTAGTTAAAATTGTCAATTCAAGATTTGCTCGCTTTGTGTGCAAAACAGAAAAACAAAATAAAATATTTACGTAAAATAGTGTAAATATTAGAATTTATACAGTCATTGAGTGCTTTGGACTGTAAAAAGCGTTTTTACACTGTTTTAATCATTTTTTCTATTACTAGTACAGTGTCTCTGAGTCCTTTTCCTTTTTCTGCGGCTTGTTTGTGTTTTATGTTCTAGATTATTATTTTACAACTGCGTTAGGTTAGGTAAGTGACTTGGGTGTGTTTAAATTTGCACCACAATTCGGGTTATATCACTGTCGTAGGAACAGACCTGTGTCGTAACTCACGTGCACACACACACACACACACACACACACACACACATACACAAACACATCTTGGGGTTACGTTCCAAAAGCACCCGCGTATAGTGAAAAAACGGGTTGTTTTGTAATGCTCCCAGAACACTTTAATGTAATTTACAACTCAGTTTAATGCATTATCCTTAAAGAAAATGTAAAGGTAAACCCGTAATCAAATTTAAATTCCCTGCCAGGATATGCAACTTGGGTTGTGGGACAAAAGAATTGACACACCACGGCGAGGTGAACGGTCTTTGGAGAATAAAACCTGATCTAATTGGGGTAAAAATTAGGCGTCGTTGGAAAGATCTCCTGGAGATCTACTGAACTGTGGAGTTTGAAGTGTATGAGTGCTTGCACCGTGGAGAAATCGTGCTTCAAAAAACGTGCTTCCAGGTCGGCTACATCCTCTTGTGTGAAAACATCCAGAAAAAAGCAAAAAAAAGAGGAGGATTTTTGCAGTTGTTGTGTTTCTCAAAAAAATCTATACATGAGACAGTAACTAAGTATAGAATCACTGTTATTTTGTCATTAAAATAAGCACGGATGGAGTAAGCATCAGCACTTTTCACCATCGCCCTGGAGCCCATGAATGGCACCAGTAGTACTGTAGAGTAACTGAAATAAACCCCAGATGCCTTAGGGGAAACAAAGGGCTGATGCTGAGTGGCAAGAACATTTCACCATCGGAGCATCTGCACACGTCTTTTCTGCTGTTATAACAGACAAGTTATCAGCAGCGAAAACTGAATAGGACGACATAAAAGCAAACAGAGATAGAGTTCCTCTAAGGACTCCTGTGGTCTAGCAATACATACAATACAATAAGATACAAAAAGAGCGCTGCAGCCTCGACTCATGTTATTCTGCCTTTTTTATAGCCATGATAATGGAAGCCTAAGGCAATGAGCACTCTTCAATGTGAGCGCTCCAAAGAAATCATGGGGCAGTCTGGATTTGAATAAAATCAAGGCTACATGAAGCAAAGCATTTCGCTTCTGGAGCTGCACCATATTCAAAAATAAATGTCAAGGGATGTGGCACATTACGTAACACTTTTTTGAGTTTGATACTTGTTTGCCTTCACACACTACGGTCTTTGTGTGATGTGCTGTACAGCTTAAGCATCAGACGCTTAAGTGACATTACTGTATGTACTATTATAACAGTACAGTATGAAATACAGTGTTCTTTAGACTTGCTAAATTTAAAATTGTGAGAATCTTCTGCTAAACGCTGTGTAAATATAAACGTTCAGCTATCCCAAGCCACACACTGGTGAGTCGAATTAGCCATGCTTGACCAGACGGGCCCTTTTCCAACATTGAAAATTAGGCCTCTTCACTGCTGCCTCCACCTCCAGCTAAAGAGGGCAGATTACTATTTTTTTTTTCTTCAGAGAAATGAAGATTGTAATTGTGCAAATGCTAAGGTGCTGTACTGAGCCTCTTTGAAGAAACAGTTTAAGGGCGAAAAATCGACACAATTTTCCAGTGCATTCAATGAGCCATGACACATTTGGCGTCTGCAGTTTGCTCTAGAGAAAATCTGCGCGTGAGATTTTCGGGATGTGCGGCCGAGGGGGAGGGTGCGGTTTGCGAGGCCACAGGGTAACAGAGAAGCACCCAACGTTGATGGTGGTGTTCAATGGGCAACCTAGATTCTGCGTGAGAAATCGGAGGTGTGGCGTGTGAGAATGTGAAGACAGTCAGATGCGTGTGTCTCACGCTCATTGCGTGAGACTTTAGAGCCCTGGCTACAAGTCTAACATAGCTAGATTAACAATCTAAGCCTCAAACCTCACCAATAAGCACAATGCATCCACATTAGATGTTCTATCATGCTAGAAACCACATACGCAAGTCTATCTGAGATCAGTTTTAACATGCATTTTGCATGACTTGGTATAAGCTTCTCTTGCTTATTAGCTACATGGGCCTCATAGCTGCTCCATGCAAAACCATAGAACAAAACGTTTGGCTCATCGACTGTGTTGGGATATGGAAGAGTTTTATTTTCGGAATTTTATTTTCTCTGTTTTTTTAACAGAGGGGGGTTCTGATATTAATAAAAAGCAGCATGAAGAAGGGACTGCACCCTGAGTTTATTAAGCCTGAACATGAAACCTAAAACCAACTGTGGTACTGGCTGAACTCACTTTTGACTTATAGAAGTAGCATTATTCAAAAAAAGAGCTGAAAATCACCTTTTTAAAAACAAAAAGAAAGGAGTCAGCTCTTGGCAGCAGGGCAGAGCATATCAAGACCCTGGGTGACAGGCTCTTCTCTACTTTCCTGTCCTAGAGTGCCTTGGCTCACTTCCAGCTACAGTGTCCCTTGCCCAGCCAGCAGAAGGGGGGCTATTTATCTCTGGACAGCCATGAGGCCCATCATACAAACATCAGTCTTGTAGCCCTGTCACTCAGCCTTTGTTCAGCCATCAAACCTTCTCCTCTCCCATTGCTCTGGCAGAGATGGACACCGCCGCCCCTAATCTGCTTACACCTGTCCAGCAGGTTATCTACTGCTCACACACTTTCTAAGGATATTCCTGGGCAGTATGTAGGAAAAGGGTAATAGTACTGACCCACACAACTCCTAGGAGACCAAATTCACAATGGCAGCTGTCCCAAAGCAGCAGATATCAGTTAACGTGGCTGGAAGAGATATCCGTGCTGCACCAGTCTATGAAAGTGAACAGCTCACCGCTATGACTGATCCTGCCTCATCATAACTACAATTAACTAATTACTTTTTACTAATATCAGCTAAAAATGAAACTAGTTTGTGATGCTGAATATTAGGGATGCACCGATCGATCGGCCAGTGATCGGAAACGGCTGATTTTTGGCCTGATCACTCGCACGTATGGCCGGTTTCAAACCGATCTTTTTGGTGGGTTTATTTATTTGTTCATGTATTACATTTTATTTATTTAAATTTGTAAAGAAAATTTGTTATGAAAAAAAACGCTTTATATTAAAGAAAATTAGATTTTTGTTTGTGTTTGCTGTAGAGCTACCACTACCATCTGTCACTATTATAAAAGTAACCAGTAAACAGGGAAAGTAACTACCACGTTACATTAAAAAAGTTGTGTCGTTGTCGTCAGCTCTATATCGGCCGATCACAGTTACAAAAAAAACAGTAATCAGAATCGAGCAAGAAAACTGCAATCGGTGCATCCCTACTGAATATCCACTCAAAGAGATATTGCTTATGATAGGAATGGAAAAGAAGGTGGGCACTATGATGCAAAAAAGCACATTTTGATTACAAAGCTGTGCCTCATTACTGTGACATCAAGGTATGATTTGAACCCATAACCTCTTGCTCTAGAGGCAAGTATCCTATCAACTAGCACCCCCCCCATGACTTAACTGCTCTATATACATCTGTGTATTGAAGTGAATTGGTGTTGGCCTTGGGTACTACAAAACATCTCTCTGCTGCAAGTCTTATGCTGTTGGTGTGAAAGTTAAGATCATACTTAATTGGGACTTTTAAAACTGTTCAAACTGATAGTATAAAGAAGCTTCTAGCCAAACTTCAGTGTTATGGCAATGTAAATGTGAATGTATGTAGTTGTTCTCTATGAAAATTTGAAAGGAAGGTGCCTGACTTATTTTTTCAAAAATTTCAACCCACTTTTAGTCATATCCAGTTTCATCCACTATCTATGACTTTGGAAATGACACAGCACCACCAAGACTGGGAGGTAAAAAACTAGCACATCATTTCTGTGAGTCACAAGAAGCACCTTTTTGCAAACTGTCGCTAACGTGATGTCATTGGGCACGCCCCCAACCCAGAAAGAGCTTGGGAAGTTGTTCTCTCATGTCATCAGTAGGGATCGACCTCGCCGTATCTTAACAATCCTGTATTTTAGTTTTCTTACATAACGTTGTTGTAGGGGGAAATTATTCGCTTTTGCCCCAGTGAGTAAAATTCCGCAACTGAGAATAAGTGTTATTGATCGATAACATAGAAGAACCACTTTTGATTCAGTGGATGAGCGTGAGAAACCTCTATAGAGCTTAAACAACTTCCACATAATATAGATTCTGTACCAATAAAAGGTAGAACTGTACATCCAGGCCAAGAATCATTTAGGGACATTTATTTTAGGTGTAGAAAAAAAGAAGGTGCCAGTGGCTGCCAGCAGTGAATATCAACTAAACTGAACACAAACACTGTAGAGGACAATACATGGACGGATGGGCAGGAGAATAAGTATTAGTTCCACATCAGAGCACAAGAGAAAGGAAGTGGTGGAATGGACACCTAACTTAGAGAGTGAACATGACAGAGTACATCCAAGATGACTTCAGAAGGCTTCAGTTGCTGGGATCAGACAACATGGCAGAGCATTCAGCAAAAAAAGTTAAAAGTTAGTCAATTGGCCAAGTCATTTTTGCCATTTTGCTGATATAAATGTTCGGTGACAAAGTCTCCATTGCTCCAGAAACCTCTCAATGCAAAAACAAATTGGCAAACTTCAGACACCAGACAGGGGAAAACCTTAAATATGATATTCTGTTGAACCATTCCTTTAACCCTATGCAGCACCTGCAGAACTGCAAGTCTGTTTTTATAAGCTGGGCTTTCACTCATGACCTAGAACAGCAGCTCACGACTTGGCGCAACAAGCAAGATGGAATAACCCAAAACTGGAAGACAGAGGATACAAAACCCATTATCTGACACCGTTCAGATGAGGGAATGCCACATTTGCATTGTAGCTCCTCATCACTCTGCTGATCCCTGGATGAAGCTACTGCAGCATCTCATTAGAACCTCATTAGTACCTCTCCTTAGAAATGTCACTCACAAGCTGGCCACACTGGAACAAAAATAACCAAGCAAAAGTACTATCAACCTCGTTTTCAAAGAGGCCTGGCTTTGCCCAATGAGGCAGCTCCACTCAGCTTCTATAAAAGATGAGGACAGGTGAACACTGATGAGACCATCTGGAGAACAGCATGCATCGTAAAATAAAGCACAAAGCTGGGACTACTTACACTGAAGCGTGGAGCAATTGTCCATTGGACTATGTGAGCAAAGTGGGGTTTATTCCAGCTGGAATCGCGACCCTTGGAGCTGGGATTGAGGAGGGAGAGCTTGCAATCCACAGAGCATCACATCAGAGAGTCTTGCACTGATTGCAACCCTGCAGTGCCCCAAAACCAGTCTCTCTTCTGATACAGCGGGAGCAGAAACACATGATCCGCTCCACAGCACAGAGAACACCAGTCAGCTTCAACACGCTATACGGTGCGTATTAGCGCACGAAGAGCCATGCCACTCTGATCCTCCTGCAGAAAAAACATCAAGTTCATGTTCTATTCATAAATCTCATGCTGACGTCTCCATCAGCTCGCACTCATCTCCTTATCAGTCCGTCTGAAGCCATGTCGAACAGGTTCTTATTAACAGCCATCGTGACATTATCCAGCCTGGTTAAGTGGCAGCCTCGGACGCAGAGACCCCAATTTCTCTCCCCACCGCTTTTTCCATAAAGCCCCGCCCCCTGCGCGCCTATTGGTTGCTTCCGAGACGAAAAGGCGGGCCGACTGACTAAGTGTATAAAGCATAAAACCAGTGGCAGGGCAGGACTAGCCTGTCCAACTACAATAACAGCCAATCACAGCACAGAAGGCGGGGCTTTGGAGGACAATGGGTGGTGCGAACAGTGCAGGAATGGAAAAGGAGGGGCGTGCGGGGGAGGCGTGAGGGGCGTGGCTGCTTTTATGTCAATGCTTGTGGAGGGTGGGGGGGCTGTCCCTGCTCCACGCAGCCCTACACTCACCCACCCACGCTTACACGTTATCTTTTGTTTTTTCGTTTTTAAACTCAGTTTTCGCCATCACCTGCTCTTTTATTAGGGTGCTCTGTCACCCAAATAAAAATGAGGTTCCTGCAGATTTTAATGAAAACATCTAACCAAAATATGAGAAATGTGATTATTTACACTGATTCCCAACTGTACCCCTCAACCTGCAGATTGTAGTGTACAATACACAACTACTGTCTATTATTTATTGAACTTGATACATTAGAGGAAAACCATTACAGCTCATTTCTGCAAATAAATACAATTTGTACTCTGAAATGTTTTTTAAGCAACATTTATAGTAGTTTAAAAAACTTTTTTATAACTTTCCTTATATTTGTTCTCCATCACCTACTCTGCCACTCTAATAAAAAAAAAAAATGAGTATTTTTTACTGGTTACCCCTCAACCTGCAGATTTGAGGGTTTTCACTACTCTGATTGACTTAAACGGTTTGGGTTAAAGTTTCTGCCACATAAAAGTGAAAAGGTCAATCCTGGGATTAATGCAAATCCCATCATTTGGAGCAGTTAAAGACTAAAGTCTAACCAGCTCCCCGCTGAACATACAGTGCACTATTTGGGTGGAAGTCATTATTTTGAGATCTATGTAGTGCACTGTGCAGTGAGTAGGAATCCATTTGACATCCTGTCTTAGTCTTTTGTGCTAAACATGAGATTTCATGGGTAAATTCAATAGCATTCAATTTAAAATTAAACTGAATATTTTTTCTCCCTGCTAGTGTCATCCTATTTGAATTCTCAGTATACATCAGTTCCAAAATAGATCAGTAGCTCACAAACACAGAAGCTGCAATCTCATTGAAAGGTGTGTTTCTAAAGAAAAAGTGTCAGTTGATCTAAACAACTGGCCCACTTTATGCAAATCTAAGTAGCTGCTGTTTCTGTTTAAAAAAGAAAAGAACAAAACTGGCAAGAGTTTCATGGCGATGTAATGTGCTGTCACTGATTTTTCAACATAAGTGGTCTCAGTCTTGTTAATACATGTGTGACATGTTTTGGGTTGGCTGGCGTGTTTATTTGCTAATGAGGTTTGGCCTGAGTCAGCTGATGTTAGGTGGACGTGCAGTATCTTAGAACGCTCTGTCCGAAAATCTTGTTTCACTGCTGCAAACTGCATAACTAAATCTCACAGCAAGCAGAAATACAGAAACTTGCCAAGCCCCCAAACTCTTCTGAGTAAAGTCCCCATGTTGTAGTCTTTTGTGTCGTTGAATGCTTCCTTTATCTCACTTTAGGCAGTATAACATAAACACACTCACCTCCTTCTCCACCTCCATAACTGACACTTACAAGATCAGGACTGACCAATCTTTTCTATAGGGGTCCCAAAAGACAAAACAGTATACACATAAATATATATGTTCTAAGAATATATTTAAAATATATTTTAAATGTGTTTTACATCACAACACTACATTATGTCACCAAAATGTTTTAGAAAGATCTTTAGAATTTTTATATAATTTAATATCATAATGCAAAAGAGACAGGTGTAAATTACAAGAAAAAATATCCACACAAACTGCACATTTCAATACACAATTGCTGTTTAATATTTATTGCCTTTACAGTAATGTATTAAAAGAAAAACAAAATCGAGCACATTTTATGTTAAGTAGAGATATGAGCATTCACTGAGTAAGAGGGTAGGGTTATGAGATCATTTAGACTGGGGGCACTGGGGAAATGATCCTGGCATTTCATTCAATTTAATCCCCACCAGCTTCTGAGCAAGCATACACACACGATCAACCAGGGCCTACAACTGATGCTCAATATATTAAAGGAATATAACTTAGCAACAACAACCAGCCAGTAAAATACATGACAGTCTCAAGTTTCTAACAAGAAACAATACTGCCAAGCTCCATTTTTAACAGATACATCACACCCTTCCACCATAATTGTTCAGAAGAATATTACTGCTTCACTTTCAGAGGCCTTTTAATTTGGCATGAGCTATTAATCCTGCATTTAAAGATGCTGCAAACATCTTAAATGTGTAGCCACTTCTCTTTGGTGCCAGCAGGGCTAGATTGGGACTATAAGTGTAGATAAATATTATGATTAAAATCATAAAATTGCTGTTTAATTTTTATTGCATTTACAGAAATATATTAAAGGAAAAACATGAAGTATGTCCTGTGCAAAAAAATCTAGCACATTTTATGTTAAATAGAGATATGAGTGAGAGGATAGGGTTATGAGATCATTTAGACTGGGGGCACTGGGGAAATGATTTCAGCATTTCATTAAATTTCATCCCCACCAGCTTCTGAGCAAAGATACACACACGATCAACGAGGGCCTATAACCGATGCTCATCAGATGTAGTAACTTCATGACAAACCAAAACAAAGGTCCACTTGGGCCGCACCTTGGAGAGCCCTGATGTAGAAGGAAAATCCATTAGAACAGAGTGAAGATGAAACCAGGGACGAGGATATTCTGTACTTCTTGTTTCATGATCCTTCAGTCACAGTTTAAGTCAGCAAGACGAATGCAGACTCAGCAACATCAAAGATGACCAAAAATGGCAAGAGCACCCTTCCATGTCCACACAGTTTTAATGCAAAAAATCTGCCTTACTGAACGCAAGCCAGGAAATTCTGCGATGTCTGCAAAATGATTTTATAGCAATGTCTCGAATTAATACGTTTGTTTCAGATTAATAGAAACTGATGAAAAGGAACATTTTATGGAAGTCTGTTCAGTAGGAAATTTAAACCACATTCTGATAGACCAGACAAGGTTATTCTACGGGCACTAAGTAAAATGAGATTGCTCAGGCTCATTCAGACCAAACCTCATTCAGAGTTCAAGGGGGTAAAACTTCATAAAATGCACCAAAATCACCTCTCTTTCAGCTGCTCTGTCAAAAGAAAGAGACTGTAATAACTTCATCAGGACTTTCTCCTCTTATGCAATGACTTCCACTTAAGTTTTCTTCTGGCAAAGCTGACAAGCCAGCACATACGATTCTATTTCCAAATGTCAGCTGAGCTTCTAAAGGGATTACATGGTCAGCTGGCTCCAGGCGTATCGTGGTAGGGTATATGTGCTGTGCAGTAGTAGGAGCAGCACATCATACAGGCAATAGGATTCTACAAAGCAGACGACGTTCCTTCCATGTTTCATTATGTGTGTGAATTGAATCAACTGCAAAGCATGTGTGATGGAAACACTGCAAATGGAAAGCTAAGAAATGTCATGAAAAGATTCTGGATACACTTCATTAAACCACGTTTCGTATAAAAGGTCCTAACAAAACACATGACTTATAACTCTAAATATGAGAGCTGTGAGCTTAAACGGGGACGCCGTGACAATGATAGCCATTGTTTGACCATGGATAAATACTCAGATTTTCTTGTATCCATTATCTGAGCCACTTATCCTAAGGAGGGTCACGGAGGGCGCTGGAGACTTTCCTACCAGTCAGAACATTTGAGAAAAAAGGTAGAACGTAGAATATATTTTTGGCCTGAAATCTTAAAGGCCATTTGCTATATTTATTTGTCCTGTCTTGAATGAATTGTGTCCTTTTTTTAACAACAGTGGACCTTTTGTGGACCTCAGAACACCAGATTAAAAACCTATAATTGTAGGCAGCAAGAATAAAAGGAAAAGTGATTGCAGGAAGAAAATTCAGGCTAATATCTGTAAACAAGCGGCAAGAAACCAAAAACAAATTTAGAACCTGATCCTAGTGCGACACAAAATTTGGAAAATGATATTTTGGAACAAATATTCAAGTTCTACTCTACAAGATTTATTGACAACTTGAGCATGTATGGCTGAACTATTCCTAAATCCTCATAAAATGTTATACTCTAGAATCGAAACACTGTAAAGCTAACATTGGCAGAGAATAATAATGTTACACTGGAAACCTGGCTATTGATCAGAGGAGTCGTCTGTATGGCTGATTGCAGCTTGAACACAGGGATTTACTGGGTTGCTCAATAACATACACACATACACACACACACACACACACACACACACACACACACACACACACACACACACACACACACACACAC
>JBBPCW010000106.1:9441887-9463234 GCA_037974425.1 Phenacogrammus interruptus
TATATAATTTTTATAATTTTTTTCCCCATGATTTCAAGTTAGACTGGAACACAGTGTTATTGCTCCAAGTGCTTTTAGTGCAATAGCACCGAAACTCCTCTGTGTTTTGACTAGTTAATTATCAACTCTGAAGGACCCTGCTGGCAGATTTTGGGGGAGAATTGCAACTCCTACTTTCAATGTAGAATTTGCTGCATGCTTTCGCTGAGTGTACTTCAGCTCTATTGTATTCCAAAGTCCAAACATTTAGTAAATGTTCATAGGCTTTTTTAGCAGGGGCAGGTTCACAGTTTCAGAAACAACTACCTCTGTGAACTCACTGTACTTTTTAAAGGCATGTGACCTGCAGAATTAGAATTCCTGCCATTGCTAAGGTACTTAAGGAGCTCAAAACTTCAGGATGGATAATTTTTTTTTCTGAAGACTTTCAAAATCATTGGCACCGTTAAAAAACAGTTTTGTTTGCTTTGCTGAAAAGGTATTCTGTTGTTCAGTTCCTCGGAGTCTTATTCAACAGGAAATGCTGGCATTTTTCTGAACCCCCTGGAGAGACTGTCACACCTCAGCAGTTGGTGAGCTCAGTTAATGTTGTACTAGATTAAGATGTTTTTAACATTTTCGATTATGTCTTTATGAAAAGTTCTCTATTGTTCTTGCTGCTCAAAGGAAGACATTATTTTACATTAATATGAACAGTCTATGTTTATAATAGTGTTCAAAACCCAGCTGTTTGAGTTGGACCTCTTCTTATTGTCTTTTAAATGAAATGAACAGACAGTTACATGTACATTTTAATGCACATTTTAACGGTGCTGTAGTTGGTTTAGATGGCTAAGTGCTCGATGTTAACTCTGGAGAAAAGTTTCCATTCTGAATTGCTCACATTTTTAATCCAATGAGATTTTTTTTAAAAAGTGAACAGAGCCTCAATCTGCATTCAGTAATGCTGGTAATTACAACCGCAGTTGGTATGCTCTTTTCCTGAATTGCAGTCCTAATTTGCATTTAAGTATGAGTTACCTTGCCTATGTGATTAAACTGTTGTTCTGAGTTGTAGAAGTAATTTCTGGAAGAGCATACATTCTTGCCTTATCTGTATCGACTCACAAGGTCAGTGTTGGTTTCACTCACTGGTGTCTGGATGATGTCCATGCTTTTACTTTTTCTACAGTTCTTGGTCTTGCTTATCAGCAAAGGATACATAATACTCTGCTCTGGCATCATGTAATATATAGATATGTCCTGATTTGAATGGTTGTGAATGTATGTGTAATGTAATTTGAGCATTTTAAGATTCTTTATTTGTCACATGCATAGTCATACAGGTACAACATGCAGTGAAATGTTTCCTGAACCGCTCCTTTTGACTGTGCAAACACTGTAGACAATAAGTACATTTTAAATAGAAGAACATTGAATTTGTCATTGATCCTTGGCAAGAAAAGCAATGTTTTTGTACTACAAAGTGTGATGTATGGATAAGGACTAGTCTGTACAAAACAAAGTACAAAACGAAGATAGTATTGTCTGTACAGAGCCGCCACACTTGATATTTACACATAGCTTCATGTGTTGAATGATTTTTCTGCAGTAATGGCTTTTTGGGTTTTTTTTTGTTTTCATGGACCATGACGTCAGCTTAAAGTTCAGGGCAAATCCTTCAAATATTTATTAATGGGCAGTATTAACTAAAACATACATATAATATATTTTCTGTCTGTGTTTGTTGAACCTTTATATCTACATTCCACTATAAGAAAATGTACTTTCTATTTTCTAGTTCCACTATGCTTTCGCATGCAGAGGATTCTCCACAGGTCCAGGGATACGCTGGCAGTGCCAGGAACAGAGATGGAATGCTGAAGCTTTGTTGATTCTCCAAATGTACTGAATTATGCCTGACAGCCTGAAGCCTCTTGGAATGGCATGATCTAGCATCTGGGATCAATTTAACTTGTATTAGAAAAACCTGGTTAAGTTTATAATCTTCACTTGGAATTCTGCCTTTGATTTTTTTTTTTTTTTGGTGTGGGGGGGGTTGGGGGTTGTTTTTTTAAATGAAGAATGTGTACAGGCTGTGCTGAGGTCATCGTGTTCTATAAAGGGACATTTACTATCATTTAAAAGCAAATCCTGTGGGAGTTGCTATCATTGGTTTTAGTAAGTGTTAAAGTGATGGATCAGCACGTTGTATTAGTGACAAGACCTCATTTCTCTTTTCCTGTTTCCTGATTTTTGTGTATACTTAACCATACTTAGCTGGATTATATTGAAAAAGGTTTAGCTCTCGCTTAGAGGCTTTGTTTATTGCCTAATTTTTATGGCCCTTCTTGCTTCCGTGAAGGCAAATAAAGGTACCCTCTATTGAATCGACAAGGCGCTAGCTTTATTCAAACTGAAAAGTATCAAGAGGGAAAAAAAGGGAGAAAGCTGGAACTAATTAAAATGCTCAGCATTCTTTTCATACCACCGGTTTTGCCAAAGGTCTTCATCGTGTTTATTTAAAATCCTTCATTTCAATAAACCCAAATAATCCTGTTTTACACTGCGTTCACTCTGAATGCAGGCTTTCACAAGCCCCATCTGTCTTTTGTTTTCCATATGAACATGCTAATTTCTGGAATAGTGTGGTTCTTGCAAGCAGCATATTTCATAAGTTCTAAATTTGTAGACAACCGATTTGAACAGTTACGTATCATGTTGAAACCTGTGAAGAACAAGCTCACAGTAAAGGCATGTCTTTATGGAATGGCACCAAATAAAAAACGAATTCTTTATATTTTCATCCGACAATTAGCTTTAGGAGCTCGTAAATGTTTTTGCCTTAATCCCTGACTGAACTGAAAAGAATAGTAGTGTGGCTTTGAATTTGAGTTTCAAAGTAATTCAAAACGTGTGAGCATGAATGAACAAACATAAAAGTGTAGTTTCCACATGACTGCTAAACTGTGTGTGACAAAGGTCAAAAGCAGTAGTAATGTGTTTTTTTAAGGACTTAAAAGACACCCTTTTGATGAAACATGAAAATACAAGTTTACAGTCATAATGCTTGAAGACATGCAGAACTTCTCTCTGGTGTAAATGTAATGCTTATAAAGACAAAGAGTCACTTTTGGCATAGGTTGCTGGTACTTTAGTGTACAGTTGTTTCACCATTATTCACTTTTGCATGGTGTAATAGACCTCATTGTTAATTTATTGCATTTGGTTTCATTGTTCAGGTTTGACAATGGGACACACACAGCTAATGAACATGATGTCATTTGCAGTGCCTCCCTTAGGGTTGGTGGTAGGACTTAAGTCCACTTAGTCCAGACCATCCTAAAGAATTTATGACAAGGAAACAGGAGACAGCTTTGTGCTGTGTATGTTTACTTGCAGAAGACAAAAGCATTGTGTGCTTTTTGTGGTTGTGGGTTCTTGTACCCTGGGTTGTATTCTGAGCCCTGTGTGGGAGCGCTGCAGGACAGACAGAAGCTGTCAGCTCAGCACCCTGTCAGCGCTGCACACAGGACATCAGACAGCAGAACACACACATTCCTCAAAGCCACATCCTCCCCCTTTCAAACTGCACACTCAGGAAAGGGAAGGACACGAGTGTTGGATCCAGATGTCTAAGGTGCTATAAACACACTAAAACACGAACTCGAGAGTGAATTAAGGTGTCCATGCTTCGTGGCAGTGGTTCATTTAGTGTTTGTCTGCTTTATGGGCTCTTTCTCTTCCTATCCTTAACTCTTGATGGCTATGCTTTAGCTTGTTCAGATGCTCTTCTATTGTTCTCTGTCATTTATTTTCTCAGTAGGGTGCAGAATGCTGGGGGACATCCATTTTTGTGCCTGTTACAGATTAGCATTTGAGGTTATTTTAAGTTCTACTTGTTCAGGCGTTCTCAAACATTTCCCTTGTTTTATATTCTCAGAGGGGACTCTTGACTTGCAGAATCCTGCGTGTTCCGAAATAACAAACACAGCATGAACTGGATGTACACAAATAACCACTGTTATGCGTTCTGGGTTTGAGGATTTTAAGATCTTGTGCTCCGGAAGCTCCTGGAGGTGTTTAGCCAAGCATTCAGTGGATCTGACTTGCAGCTTCAAAGAATACTGTAGTGCCTTAAGGGAGGCACGTGTCTTACACTAACAGTGTTGCATGATAAACAAAATCATAAAATATTGAATATTTTACATAGAATTACATATTTTAGAAATGTGTTGAATCAAGTATGTGTTGTTCTATGACCTTAAAAGCAGTTTACAAATAAACTGTTTTAATTGGGAACTTACTGCTCTGGTCTTCTGGAAAGGCTAGAATGGTTCATGAATTTAACTTCTGAAATAGTTACATTTGTAACCTTTAGTCGACCTCATTAGACTGAAAAAATTATAAAGTACCTTCAGTCAGGTGGTGTTATAGTCGACTGCCTTGTGATGTTTAACAAAAAGAATGCAGCCTAATGGTTTAAACTCCTAAATAATCTTTGCAGTGAAATGCAAAGTGAAGGGAGTGTAATCGCTACCTCCGTGTCTTGTTGGTTTCAGCCATTTTTCTGTGATGTCTTCAGCGTGTTGAAGGTCTAAAGTGTAGCCAGGCCCCTTTTTAGTGCATAGCATAAGTCATTATTTCAGGCAATCAGTTAGACCTCGTCTTCCCTGTGGACCTCTCCACATCCACCTTTTATAAGTGAATAAGTAAAAGGCTTATAATTAACCTGGTGCTAACTTGGCTCTGCTGGTGATTTGTGCAGAGCTTATTTCATGAACCCCAGTGTGGTGATTAAGAAAGGAGAGCATGCCTTTCCAGTTCAGTCATTCAGACTAGAATTCGTATAACAATAATGCTTGGCAGTTGAAGTGGAAAGCCATCATTTGTAGTTTAAATGAACCCGCTGCCCTTTCCAACAGTGAATGCCACCTGCTAATTTGACCCTTATTTCTAAATGATGAGTGGAGATCAGCATGTCGTTGGAACACTTGTTCTTTCGGTGATAGGAGATTATAAACAGGACACAATGGTTAAGCTCAAATTTGAGGTTCAGGTTCAGGGGAATTGAAAGGATCAATAAATCATTAAGATGTAAGCAGCTGTTCAGAGTGGTGGGATGTAAAATACCATTCTTGAGAAACGCCCTGATTCTGAATTGTGGTGATGGGAACCAGATGTCTGAAACAGTTAACACCTTTAAAAGCTGCTTCATAAGCAGGCTGTTGTAAAGCAAAATAAAAGCCAAAGAAAACACATTTTTCAGATTTGCCACTATTTTGGCTTTGACAATGTTCCATTTAAAACCTCAAGACATGTGTAGGTTACCTGCTCATTTTGCATGTCTTGAATAATGACAGTGGTGTAAACATTTATACTGCTTACTATAACCACTGTAAAGAAAATCTGAGCCTATGCTTTTCAATACACCTTTAATGTCAAATCACTTGAAATTACATTGTACATCTTAATTTAGTTCTGTGATTAATTATGAATCTCTTTTAACCCTTAAGGTCTACAGTACCCTGTAGTTTCACGGTGGTAGCAAATTCTTCTACGTCTAACTCAGTTCATACTGTTCATGTGTCAGTTATATTTGTGGTGTCAGTGCTCCATACCAATGTTTTTTTTGGGAATTGGTACACCCACGCTGAAGTGGCCCCACCTGAAATTCTGTGGCGCAAGAAACATTTGTAATGTCCTCCCAGTCAGGGAGATGCATGTTTGCTGTTCTTCTTAAAACCGTGAGCGTGTTTAAGCCTGTTTCTGTGTGTGGAGAGTAACTTTATCTGCGTACTGTAGTTTATCTGGCTATTCTGTGTTGCAGGTTGAAGAAAGCAGTAAGGCCGCTGCTGTGAGGCTGCAGGCAGGAGATGAGCTCATAAACATCAATGACGTCTCCCTCAGTGGCTACAGGCAGGAGGCTATCTGCCTAGTGAAGGGCTCCCACAAGACACTCACTCTGATGGTGAAAAGGTAATCTATGCGCACACTCACTCGCATACGCGCCCCTGGGCCTCCCACACACCTGTTCCCGAGTGCCTAGTGCGCTCATCTCCATGGCTACTTTTTGAATGCAACCATGGTGACGGACCGTAGTAGGACGGACAGTGATGTGATATGGAGACCTTGTCTTTGTGCTGAGAAACGCTTTGTTTCACTGTGTCCCTGTAAAATTCAGTTCTTTATAAATTACTGATTAGTCGAACATAGCCTTTAAGTTTTAGCTCAATGCATGCTTGTAAGCTAGGTTTGACGTCAACCAGTGATATCTAAGTAGTGCTTAGTAATAAACCATATCTGTGATCTATCTGTGTTTGGGTGGACATTTGTCATTTTTCTCACGTTAGAAGTGTTTGCCCTTCATTTCTGAACAAATAAAGGAGGTTCATGACTCATAGTATTTCAGGTTGGAAAACTTGCTTTTTCAATGTAGCCTGTTTTTCATGCTTCTCCAGTTGAATTTCTTTCCTCTGTGTGTTTATATTTAGTGTCTGTACTGTGAAGCAGGGCTTTATGATCTATGCTCATACCATATTATTAGTCATCAAAAGAACACGTGTTGTCAATGAAACAGAAAGTGTCAAAGAGTGTTGAATCAACTTTCCTGTAATTTTAATTCTGCCTCATTGCTGCCTGGTCCACAAATGGAAATGTACTCACCATATCTGGCTTGTTTGCATATGGGAACAGGGGGACAGCATAACTTTGTGATTACCATTCAGTGCATTAGTAGCACATCAACGCACAGATGGTGCCCAGAGAAGTCCTGACAGTCCAGTTTGGCCAGATTGTTCTTTGATGTTACAGCAGTTCCCAGCAAGTATTCAATATGAATTGGCTGGGAAGTGGAGAAAGTGACAGGGTTTGAATTAAAACTAATTTCCCTTTACTTTCATTATTACCAATGGTTTGACATTTTAGCCAGCTGCTTGTTTGTTGTTAACATCAACTACATCTACAGTTTGTGTGTTTCAGCAGATTTGCATCCAAGCTGGTAGACAGGGGATTAATGCAAACTAAGTACGTCTGTAAATCAGGCCTGAGGCGGATCTCTTACATGAACCACTAGCTAAAGGGAAGATTCTGTAATGGATTCCAAGGTATCAGACAATATGACAGAAGCAGCTCTGCCATTTTTATTTTGTTGTTTTGAATGGGTATGTCTTTGGGCACTTTCTAAAGGAACTGGCTTATCTTTGGCTAATGAGGAAACGGGAAGCTTTCAACACTTGCCCATGTTTTAGGGCGTGCCAGTGTTTTGCATATGATGACCTCACTGAAACTGTGTAGTCATAAGGAGGAGAAGGAGTTGTCAGTCTTGTTCCAGGTACTGTGCAAATATTGTAGGTTGGGTTGTAAGTGCAAAACACGATGCATATTATGCAGAAGTTATATAGTCTTGCTTGTAAACTGTTTTTTGTTGACTAAGGTAATCTGAACAGTTTCTTTGTACTACTTACTTATGTTGCCCATAAAGTAATGCACGTAAATGCTACTATGTGTTTTTTTGATTGAATTTTGATTAGAGTTCAGTATTGATTAGTCACCCGTACTTTACCTACGGCTGGAAATTTGATAGTTCACTGACAAATGGTATTATCACAGTGCCAGAACATCACCATATGCATCATGGAGGTGTGGCAGTCCATCACAGACAATGAACATCATATTAATTCTGACATCTGATACAACTTTATTTTGTAAACACAGCCTAGTCCCTCATGTTTTATGTTCATATTTGCACTCTTGGTGAGTTGCAGCTGTCACTGTTTTTCGAGTCAGTAATTGTTCAGATTGTTGAATTGTGAAGCCAGTATCATGAATCAAATCAAAATCTTTTGTTTCTTGGGTCTGCACTTGTGAAAAACAATAACATTTAATTTTTTTATTTCAAAGGAACTGCTTCTGTTAAACAGGCAGTATAAAGAAAGAAGACCTTTACTTTAATCTATGGCACTTAGAAAAATGTTCTCTGATTTTAAGAAAATTTTTGAAGTTAGTGATGTGGACAGCTTTTACGATTGCATATAAAAACGCATGCTATCTACTTGGCAGAGATTCTAAGAGCACTCTACAAAAGAAATCTCCATTCCAGTCGAGTGAGTGCACCACACACTGACCCAGTGAAACAAAAGTGGCCTGTGGATGGCTCCATTGTTGCTCAGGGCAACCGCAGTGCCCAGTAGACTTTGTTTGTTTGGATTCCTGAGGCCTTCTTGGGCTTGCAAGGACTCAGCCAGCTGGTAGGTGGCAGTCAGCATTACCTTGCATGACAGCAAAACCCCCAGGTACTCAATTGTGCATCGCTGGGTCCTGTCCAGTCGGGGAAAAAAACTCTCAGTTGGGGATATTTAAAATAGAGCTGGGTGATATGGCCTAAAGATAAAATCAGATTTTTTCACAATAAATCTAAAATTGGCAGGCACACGTTCCGTGACTTAACCAATTATTATAGTCCCTTCATAAAAGGGGTGTTACCATTAGTGCAAGGGGAATCTATACACAAAACCACAAGACGAGACACAAGAGGAGACCGACACATCACATGTGTAGAGATGCTTCACTCTAGACCAGTGCTGGACTTGCCATTGGGCAAACCGGATAAATTTGGGCCATCAGCACCCCCCCACACAATGACAGCGAGAGGGGCCCTGGGGCGGAATCCCGTCAGCAGCACCCGTCTCCACCGGAACGACAGCCTGGTGGGCTGGTCAAGGCTCACAGTGCCCGGGCTGACAGCCCTGCTCTAAATTACACAAACAGCAAGGTGACCTGCAAAACCTGCAAGACTGTTTTAAAGTACAGTAACAGTACCGGTGTTCTGCACGGCATCTGAAACAGCACCGCTAGCTAACATGGCTAACACTAGCACTGTAGAGAGTGACCGCGTTGCTTAAGCTGTCGGACACAGGATTTGTTTGGTCTTTGTCTAACGACACAAAACAGAACCAATTCCATATTACAGATGTAGCAAGACCTTTCTTGGGCACAAACCCTGCTACGGTGTTTGGGTGTGTTGCGCTAATTTACCCTTGTAGAACAGTGTGTCGCATTAGTTCTGCTTTTGGCACTCGTGTCTAAAATATGTAATAAAATCGATTTTCATAAAAACACAGCGTCCTGAACTGTAGATTCGAATTAATCGATAAAATCAATATATCGCCACCTCATTAATTTAAAATAACTGAAACCTTGCTGCACTCTTGTTTACTATTACTCCACACTATTTTTCCAGTCAGCAAGCTACTAAAGCCTGTTTCAGCCTTTGAGGCAGACATTAATGCCATCTAGTGTTTAAGAAGAAATTTCAGATGATTACGTACATGAAAGGAAATGATGAATGAAGTACGATGAAAGAAAAGGGTTGAAATTAGATTTAAACCCATTTGTTCTAACATTTTTTGTTTTTAAAATGCTCATTGTTTGCTTCAGTTTTGCTCAAAGAGAAAGGTAACTAGCCAAACATAGGGAATGAAAACATTACTATTTTTCCATTGAATAGACCTCTATTGAGGATTCAGTTAATATTTTGTCAGAATGTGGTTAAAGACAAAGTATTTGTAGCCTGTATGTTGTTTGACTGCCAAAGTCTTTGTTTAGAGTAAAGCTTAATCTAGGGCTGTGAATTGTACCTATTCTCAATCATTGTACTAATAGTCATGTTGCCATGTGCTGTTAATGACCTGAGCAATGTCAATGTAGGTTTCAGAATCCAATTATATCCTGTAAAGCTCCTCAGTCACATAAGCTGAGGCAGTACTAATCAAAGCTAGGGGTGTTCACAGTTGCTTCTTCAATGACTTGCAGAAAACGTTGAAGGGGTTATGTGGCACTGAGAACTGTTTCTAAAAAATGTTCTTGCTCAAAAGTCATATCATAAACTTCATAGAGGACTAATGCTGAAGTGGATTGTCTACAGATGAACTGTAGAGTTTTCCATTGACAAGGTGAGTCGACACCAAGTTAGGTACAAGAAGCAGTGTGTTCATTGAGTGGCTAATTACAGACAGTGAAATCTAACACTGTAAATATATTTTTAAAATAGAAGAGTCTAGCATGTTCTCTTGCAGGGTCAGACTTTCAGAACAATGAGTAATAAGTCAGTCATTTTCATAGTGCAGTTGAGGTAATGTTCATTTTTACTTGTATGTGTGTGATTAGTTACTAATTGTCTGTGGATTATACTGGTAAAATGTCATTCGACTGACACCCTTATCCAGAGTGACTTGCAATCATTAGTTACAGAGACAGTCCCTCTGGGACACCTGAGGGTTAAGTGCCTTGTTCAAGGACAGTGGTAGAAAGTGGGGGTTTGAACCTACAACTTTGAGATCATCAGGTTCACGGGCAAGTGTCTTACCCACTAGACTTCTACCACCCCATTCCGAATGCTTCGTATTTATCATCACTTGCTACGATGCTCAGATGTTTTTGTTCTGTTCTGCGATGAGGGATTTGTCTGCCTGTACCTGGCGCAGTCAGCACATTTCAAAGGCTTAAGGGCCCGTGTTTGACATTTCACATGAACAGCCTTATGATAAGCTCATCCCAAGGGTTATACCAAAAAAAAAGTTATTAGACTGCAAGGACTACAAAATGAGATCATGCCAGATGATGTCTTTTAACATGTGGAGGTCATGTTTTTGTTGCTTTAGATAAATATAATTTGCATGAAAGGTTTGGTGTCTGTTGTCCAGTTGGTCTGCACCAGTCTTCAAAACATATCTTAACATCCTGGGCCTCTTTGGATGTTTTAACATGCTTAAAATAGGCTTGTTTGTAAAACAATGAAGTGTGTGTGAGAAGTGATCTTGATGCCTGTGTCATGATAATGCAAAAGAATTTTATACAAACAGAAGAGGTCCAGTTCTCAGAGTAGGGGTAACCAGCCAACTGTGCAGCCACTGACTCAACAGTTGGTATGACATGCAGCCCAAGAATGTGTTGGTCATTATGGGCAGCTTACGCTTGGCCTCTCTCGCTCCTGTATCAGGGGTCTGATTCAGAAGATTGATGAAAAAAGCCTTTGTTTAGGCCTTTAAAAACTATGAAAATTGCTGAGTCCTGTATAGCTAAGCTTTTTTTTTTTTTTTAGATTTTTATAAATCTAGTGTTACCTTTAATGAAGCTCTATTTCTTCCTGTTGTTTAATGAACAATGCTAATTAAATGTTGGCTGCGTTAATTAGTCTTCGGTAGTCACAGCACTAGACAAGCTTATTTCAAAACTTGCAGCAGATTTTTTTCCCTTATTAAAAAAACCGATACCTGGACCTTTGATACCTTTTTCATGCAGCTGAGGAACCTCAAAATTTGTTTACAGGTTAATATGATGGAATAGCTGGTGTCTGGAATGCATGAAAAGCAGTAAAATTGTTTTTTTTCTCCACAAAGTTAGAGTTTTTCTATAATTTTTATATAATCTTACATCTTTTGGTCTTTAACCAGATGGCCCACATCAGAACTTCAGACATGCAGTCTGACAGAGTAAGTCACTCGATCCATCTGGGGAGGCTGAGGTCATGGGGCATGTTTGGAGGAGTCTGGTGCTGCCTGAGACAGGCACCCCACACAAGAATGAAGAGGGCAGCACTGGTGTCAAGTAGCCCAGTACATGGAAAACTATCTTTCCAAATGTATGAACCCAGCTTGCGTTGAAGCTTTGTTTGCTGATCTGTAAATTAAGTAGCTGCTGTTAAGGATCCATTCTGTTTAAGAAACCAGTGCACTTTACACTCTGCAAAAATGAACGTGTTGCCATAGTGATGGAAGACACGTCGGACTGCTGTTCAGCAGGGGATGGAGCAACAGAGTTCAGCCCTCTCAACTGCTCATTAACATACCATCTTTGAGCCAATGGGGAGGCGAAGGCTGCTAGATTACTTAAAGGGGACTGGCTATGGCAAAAGCCCCCTCCCCAAATCCTTCCAGGGGTGAAACCACCATAATTCTTGCAGATATCTGCTTGGGTTGAAACACACAGCCTCTGAGATGTCGCTATTTAAGGTACAGCTCTCTTTCATGAAGGTTTTTTTTTTTTTTTTTAATGGAAGCAGCAGATGTTTCAAAAGACTCTGATCAGGCACTGGTCATCTGTGGAGGACCTTTTGTCCTGCCCAGTCTTTGATGTTAATGTGGAATGCAGTGCCTGAGGAGTCCACTGAAGCAAACCTGAACTCAAAACCTCTCAGATCTCCTTTTCTGGGAACCTAATTAGGAATGTTTCTCTTTGTGTCCGTGTTGCCTTGAGGGTCTGCATGGTGAGTTCAAAGATTTATTTTTGCTCCTGTCGTTTGCCTCTGCATCACATGCCTGTACTTCATCTTAAATACGTTTTATTCTACTTTGTATAAGCTTTTATAAAACAGTATGGAACTGAGCGTATTTTTGCTTTCTGTGTGTCCTAAATAGTGGTTGAAGCAGATGAAATTTGCAACCTGTTGCATGTGTATTCTGACCCTCACGAAGTTGAGGCCTGGTTTTCATACTAGGCACCATGCAGTACCTTGACCTACATAAGTAGCTGTGACAAGGTTTCAGCATTTTATTCTTCTCGGCTATTTGATAATCTGGGGAGATACTCCTTGTAAACACAATGGTAGCAACAGAAACCTTTTATACCCCCACTGCTTTTTGTGGAAGTTTGGAATTTTTTCCTGACTGCCAGAGCTTATCCTGGCTGAATAGTTTGCATGAAGAAACTGGATTGGCTGGTGCCTTTTCAACAGTGATTTGTTTGTTTTTGAACGTGCCTCACTATGAAAACAGTGGATAGGGACTTTCCCGTCCTAGCCCCCCTCCTAGCCTCCATTCTGCATGGGCTCTGCTGATCCAGTGCACTTGCATATCTGTGCTGGACCAGCTGTAGCCCTGACAATGCATCTAATAAAGGGACCTGCATTAGCATCTGAATGACTAGCGCCATGTGTGGCTAGCGCAGACACTTGAAGCAGTTACACAGAGAAGGAGAACAGCAGGGAAACAACCTCCACTGGGCCTCTCTTTCCTTAATTTGTAACTGAATCTGTCCTTTCCTCTTTTTTTTTTTTTATACCCGTTTCGAAAAGTAATAGCTGACCTCTTGTCTGTTTCTTTTTTAATAAGCATATCAAGGTTAAAAGTAAGAGATCAAAGAATGTGATTTGTTTCTAGTGTAGAAGAGAGTTTACCATGTCATTTTTTAAAGGTGATTCAGCAAAGTTCAGTAGTGAATAGTTGAGTGAATTGACTTGAGAGAGGAACTGGAAGGTCACTGGTCAAGCGTATGTGCAGTGTTTAGGATTGAACACTATACTGAACTTGAGGAATGTCTCTTGCGATGATTCAAACACGTAAGTCTGTCAGCTTGGCTAGATAAATAACTAAAATATTTTAGTGTGAGTACTTCCCTAAAATGATGCTGATATTGAAAATAACCTTTTTAGAACGCGTATGCTCTAAAAATATTCTGAGCAATAGACAGTGTGCAGGTCTTTTGGGCTGATAGTCAGCATGTTCAACTTAGAACAGGTTCAGATGCATGTAAATAACTGTTTCAGAGATACAGTTCACAGTTTGACACTGGAGCTAAGAGACATGTGGAGTGCTGGATTGTGAGAAGTGAAAATGTGTTACTGAGAAATGTGATTAAAATCCATGCTTTTCTGATCATTTGGAGTGTTTTTAATATAGATTTTTAATCTAATAACATTTTGGATTAAGGCCACACATCTTCATAACCATTAACAGACCAGCTTATGCTGGCTCCAAGATAAACTAAATTTTGTGATCGTGCCGTTTACATATTTTAATGATGTCTAACAATGAATAGCATTACAGAACACTTATGGTCAGTTGGCCAAGTCATCCAACATAACATTTAACTTAGCTTGTTAAATTAGTCATAGCTTATTAAATCAGCACTGTACGGCACATTGTGAACTGCAAGCACTATTTGTAAAGATAAATATAAGATAACAGATAAATATTATACTCCTACACGTCATGACTTCTGTTGTGTCATTCAAGTGAGCTTTTTAGATTCAAAACACCTTCTGGGTGCGATATCTACCATTGAGTAATGTTTAGAAGGCTAGAAATGCTTCAGTGACTTGCAATTTAGTGGCATGTCTGAAGGGAGCGACTGAAATGGCACCAGCCTTACAGATATTTGGCCCCCACTGATGCCTCCCTACTGACCTACTGAAGCTGGTTGATAATTAGGTTGTCGATCCTGAAATGAGTTGATTTTTTTTTTTTTTTTTTTTTAAGGATCAGAAGTGGCTGTATTTTTACTAGCGATTCCTCATTTCTTTACATTTTACATGCTTAGTGGAATCTGTGCATTTAGTTTGAAACTGCACAGTTGTGCCACAGCGCCCCTATTCCAGACCATTTCTGCAATACAGTGGTAGTGTTTTATACATGTTTGTGATAAGCATAAAGAAGCAGACCTTGCATACAAGCCCACAAAAGTGGCTTTGTATTTGTCAATTTCTTATTTGTTTTGTCTGATTAATCTTTAATAGCTGTTACATTCATGTGCAAATTGGCCACTTTATAATTCCTAGTAAAATGTGTCCAAGCTTAATTCTCATTCAATGTTTTTTATGCACTTCTATATTTCTGTTCTTACAAAGATCATTTTCAATGTAGCTTGCTGATGGGAGCTGAACAAAAGTGTTTTACTTGCATGTTCTATACCATGCTAATGTTTTATACATGGATTTTCTTTCCAGTGTTCTTTTTTCCACCACAAGATGTCTCCCTGTGCCTGTGTTTCCTTCTAGTTATCTTAGTGACGTATCCTGTGTATTAGAATTAATGTAGCCTGGCTCTGTCCTGGGACAGACAGCAGCTTGGGAAAAGCTAGAGGGTGGACGATCTGGTGTTGTGAAGAGATTTTTAGGCTCTTAAGCCCCTGTCCCATGCTGGTTGTGCTGTTCCCTGCTAGGCCATATGGCTGAAGTCTGAGTTCAATGCTCCTTCTCTGTTCTTTTGGCTGTACTAGCTGTACATACACAGTGATGATTTTTAAGCTTGTCCTTTTGCTATGTTCTAAGATTTTGATACTATAAGGTGGCTGGCTAAAGATTGTATGTCAAATTTGCTATAACTATGTTTGGAACTCACTTGTCATTCATTAAATATACACGTTTTGCTTTTGATTGTTTGTATAGATAGCGCGTGGTTAATGTTATCCTTACTGCTGTTTTACAGTCAAAGGCATTCTTGTTATTGGAATTACACTAGAGTCCCTGTCCCAAAATCTTCATTGAGATTAGAGTTTCAGTCTTTGTGTTCCCCTCCTTCTAACCCCCTTCAGGAGGATGAAAATGGTGGATATTGTAGCACAGAAAATGCCATCAGAGAGTGACGTTCATGTGGCCCGAAGCTTTCTTACGAAGATATTGCGAAGTTCAATGAGGTATGGTATGGATGTACTCACTGGCTGACCCATCCTTTTTGTGTGCCATCCCATTCAGTCCAGTCGCATCTGTGCCATGACTCCATTTCCTTCTTCACCTTTGTTTATTACACCTTGTTCACTTTTCAGCCATATATTTTGTTGTCTTTGTTGCCATTCTTGCTCTAAAAGATGTATGTAGATAATTAGGCTATTTCTTTAACTAACCTTTGCTGTTGCTTTATTTACTTTGTGTTTGGGCTGCATATTCAATTAGTCATTAGAGCAGTTTGCAGCCCTGATATCTGAACCTTTAAAAGAAAATTACAATTTATGAATGCTCTAATCATTCTGACAATCCATGGATGTTCATAATGAGTTTATGAACTGGTGCATTAATACAAATAAAACAAATAGTGAAAACGATGCCAGTCGATCTTCCTTAGTTAATCTCCCCAATCGAGGGCTTCTCGGTGTTGTAATATATTTTAATAGACATCTTTCCATTGCAGTGTTATTTTATCCAGTTTAGGTGGCCATAGTTCATTGTTTTTCTTAGTGTTTTTCTATTGCATCATTCTGAAAAATGTCTCCAACATTAAGTGAATTATGTATGTGTTGATGGTTGCTGCTACAGTAACACGTTTCTGACTTCTGCCTTGCATGCGTTGCAGAAAGAACCGATTCAAAGGGTATGTTTTAGCAGCATGATTGTTCATGTACTTGGGGCTTGGAAGAATCTGTGAGACACTTTTAAGCATGTTGTAGCAGTTGGTAGCTTTATTTTTATATTTTTTTCAGTGGTTGTCATTCAGAAAGATGCATAGATATATGTTGTCCTTGTTCGTAATTTAAAGAATGTGCTGTTATTGTTGTGATTATTAAAGTCGAGTTCATTGTGATTTCTAGCAGCATACAGAGGCATTATCATTTGTTCTGTAACACATTTCTCACTGAGATCTCTCTCTCTCTCTCTCTCTCTCTCTCTCTCTCTCTCTCTCTCTCTCTTCTCTCTCTCTCTCTTTCTCTCTCTCTCATTTTATCACACTCTATTTTTTTCTCCTTTTTCCTCTATGTTCCTTCTTTCAGGAGAAATGAATCCATAAGCAGGCCACACTCCTGGCACTCCACCAAATTCAGTGAGAGCCAGTCAGAATCTGGCAAAACCCAGTCTACACCCTCACCAGTCTGGCAAACAAGATATGATGCAAGGTAGAGAAGCTTGTTGAATTATGTCGTATAAATTTTCATTGCTATCTTTTTTTTTTGTTTGTGTATTTACCATTAGTTAATTTTGTCAGTGCAGTCTTAGATGTTTATCTCTTTCCTCAGTTCGTTCTCCTCTGACCTCACCACTGGCTGGGACCAGACAAATCTGCGAAGGGTGTCAGACCAGTTCAGTTCCTTGGGCAGTATGGACAGCTTAGAGCATGGTTCTCACTCTTATCCACCTGGTCGCCTTTCTCCAAGCAAGTCTAATGCTAACAGCATTGAACATTTAGGGGGTGGAAAAAGAGATTCTGCTTATAGCTCCTTTTCAACGAGTTCAGGGACCCCAGATTATACGCTGTCCAAAAGCAACACAGCTTCCACAGAGAATATGTTGTTTAAAGTTAGCCAGTGGGACTCAGGAAACAGGCCTAGCAACAGCAGACACAGTCAAGGCCCAAGTGAGGGGGCGCGACAGGATGAAAGGTTCGGATACCTACAGCCGCCTTCAGGGGCCAATGGCCAGGAAAGTCAGAGAATAGAGGAACAGCCTGGCTACCGTCATTCTAGTTCTGGAAGGGCTAGCACTGGACCTGTATGGCATATTCCAGACATGAAGAAGACTATGGCCCCCTCGCCTCCTCCACCTACACCACCTACTCGCAGTGATAGTTTTGCTGCTACCAAGGTTCATGAAAAGGGTCTGGTAACTAGTTACCCTGAGGGCTCTGGGGTTCATAGTCAGCCAAAGCTTCAGGTGAAAGCACTAGAGAAAGCTTCAGAGATCTCTGACAGTAACCAAAAGATTTGCCAAGGCAGCGAGTCGGGCCTTGAAACCTGTCCTAACTACAACCATCCCACGAAAGGTGACGTACTTAATTCAAACATAACTCCCGAGGGGTACAATCAGCAAGCTCACCTAAACTCAGACAAGACATATTCTGTGTCCACCACTGACATCAGAGTAGGCCATCCATCCTACAATCACTTGCCGTACCATCATCGCCAGTACAGTGATGAAAGCACTTTCCATGCTCCATCCAGGGCCTCATCTATACCTAAGCCTCAGAACACCAGCAATTGTTACAGTAGCATGCAAGAGTTAAATACCAACAGCCACACTCAGCATTATGGCCAGAACCAGAATAGGAGGCCTGTTGCATCACTATCCAGCACTGCCATTGATCAAAACCCAGATGCTCACCCCACCAGCAGATATTATTGTGTCACATCTCGTCAGCACCCACAGAGGTTGTCCCAGGCCTCCCTTGTGAGAGTGGAGGACTGGAAGTCTAATTCTGTTTTAGAGTCTTCCCACAGTGGAGATGACAGAACTTCTGTAAGCTCGCAAGGACTTCACAAAGACAAGTATAACACACCTCAAGCACTACATCACCTCCCAAATAACAAAGACAGTAATGGATATTACTGGCAGCCTGACAGCCAGTATCGGCTGTACCCAACCCCATTGCTTGATGATGCAAAAGCTAAAGCTGTAGAGGTTAGCAGTAGCCGGAAGCAAAATGTTATGACAAACTCAGACACTCATTTCATCAGTTATCCCCCTAATAAGGAATCTGAGCAGGGAAGAATTGCCCTCCAGTCAAGAGAATCCTCGCGAGAACATTTAGTGTCTAACAGTGATGCAAAGATATGCCCTCAACAAACTCCTTTGTTGCATTCTCTGTCCCAAGAGGGCAGTAGATTGAGTGAAAGCCAAGAAGAGATGGAAAATGGAAGTTCACTGCAGGAATCTATTGATCACCAAACTGGAAAGCAGGTACGGCGCAGTGACCGATTTGCCACCACATTGAGAAATGAGATCCAAATGAGGAGAGCTCGGCTTCAGAAAAGTCGAAGTGCTGCAGCCTTGAGTGGCACGGTTGAAACTGAAGAAGAGCCTTCTTTCTGGAAGTCCACAGAAAACTCCTCTTCCTCCTCTGATGGTTCTTTCACCAGCACTTATAAGGATCATCTAAAGGAGGCTCAGGCACGAGTCCTTAAAGCTACCTCTTTCAGGAGGAGAGACTTGGAACCAGTTCTACTGGAGCACCCTGGAGCTGACATTCTGTCCTCTGTTAGGAAGGATGCACAGATGCTGCCAAGTGTCTCTGAAGTTCCATCAAGCAAAACGGTTTCAGGTGGTAACCAGGTGACCCGTATTTGTGGCCGGAAACGAATTCCAGTAGAAAAGAAAGTACGATCATTCTCTGAACCCAATAAAATTAATGAGATGGGTGTTGATGAGGATCTATCTCCCATAGATAGTACTGTGTCTTTAGTTAGCAGACGTAAAGTCTTTGAGGGAAAAGGAAAACCTGCTTACCCCAAGCCTGTGCCAAAGCAAAATCTACAAATGTCTGATGAGCCCAGGCTGGCAAAGCCTGGAGAAAAGCTTCAGTATGCACAAAATCTTGCTCTCAAGGCCACAGCTACTGAGAGCAATGCTAATGAAGGACAAGATGGCCCTAACTCTTTGCATAGACTGGGCACCTTCGCAGAATATGAAGCCACATGGAAAATACAGAAAAAAGCAGTGGAACCAAGGACATCTGGAAGGTACCACTCAGCTGATAACATCCTTGATCCAGGGGTACAGGAGCGAAAGACGACGCCCTGTTTTCATGAAAGATCACGATCCTCACCTTCTGAAGATTTTTATGGTCAGGTTAGTGTTTTATTTTTGATTTTACTGATGCATTTATCTTTAACACACACCGTCACTGTTAAACCTTTATATTTGTATTTTTACCAGTGCTGTGCTTTTTGGAAAGCTCATTAGCTTTTGACCTTGTTCAGAGAGGTTTGCTGAATGAGTAATGCAAGAATAAAGGCAAGACATTGGTTAAATATTAACCCATGTCTATGCACATAGCCACACCTTTAGACAAGGAGAGCAACAAGTGTCAAAGAAAGCACTCAAAGTGAAGCTGAAGACTAGAGAAATGGTTGCGTCACTTGTTATGAGGCAAGACCATGTGCTGATACATGCCTTAGGATGTACTGTTAAAATTTGTGTCTATTGTATTCCCCCCAGAACATTCCAGTACAGGGAAGGAAGTCAGCTGACTACCCTAGATCTCAGAGAAAACTGCCTGATCATGAAAACTCTAACCCAAGGTAAGTGGTCAATTTTTTTTTTTTTTTAAGTGGTGGTTCCTTTTAAGACTTTGACATCCAGCACTATTCCTGATGTCCATGACATTTAATGCCAAATGACATTAAAGCTAGCCACGTGTCCTTTTAGAAGATAAACAGTGCTAATGATACTAGGTCTGACTTACATTGCTTTGCTGTCTTTGTGAAACTGAGCAAATACAATGACCTCTGTTGTTAGGCCATTTATTCAGACCTAGCTGGGTCAGAGAAGAACAGTAGTCTCTTTGTGGACATCACGAGCTTCACTACAGTATGGCTCTGACCCAACTGTGACAAAACCACCATCCCTAGTGACTGAGGTTTGTGTGGTGAGATTACTGAAGTGTAGGCATTTGTGTGAGACTCATTTAATTCCCAGAATACTTAAAGTACCCAGTTTCACTTGACCAAAGAGCACCGGAAACATTATGGTGCCTCCATAATGTGCGTGTCTGTACATAGAGTAGAATAGAGCACCAGTGGAGCATTCTTTGCTGCCATATATTCATGTTTTGCATGAATATTTTGTTCAACAGTTAGGAATTATGCATTGGGTTATAAGCATATTTCTCTTGAGACTGCATTCCATTTAACTTTTTACAGTCAACATATAGTATGACAATGTCTCCAAAGCATGTACATCAGAAACAGATTATATAATTTGTGAAAAATTTAAATGATAAAATGGATAAAGTCTGAAGCTTCAGACATCGTAAAGAACCATCTAGATGTTAAAAGCATGCGAGACCATGTAAGAACTAGGCTTTTGTGTGGTTATGCACTGGGTTAACACTTTAACCTTGCATATGGCTAAGCCAGTAAAAGCTGGGCATCTCTATATTCCTTTACTCTTTGAGGAATATTGTTTCACTACTATGCATTTCCATATATAGATTTTTTCACTTTATTTTTCTATACTGAAAATTCCTACAGGCTGTCCACTGCACTTATCATGATATACTAGTCAGCCACAGCATTAAAACATCTAAGAAGAGATAAGAATAACATTGATCTTGTTACAGTGGTACCTGTTAAGGGGTTCAATATATTAGGCAGTTAAGGGGTGGATATATTCTTGAAAGCAGTAATAATGGGCAAGTGTAAGGATCTGAGGTACTTTAACAAGAATAGAATTGTGGTGGCCCTTGTTAAGGATGATAGCATCTCCAAAATTGTGCCAAAAAAAAAGTGACAAGATCAATAGCTTCAAAGGCTCATTGATGAACATGGGGATCAAAAGCTTGCCTGTTTGATTATAGCTCATAGTATGTTGATAGAAAGGTGACCGAACACACAGTCCATCAAGTCTTGCTGCATATGGGACTGCTGACTGGACCCTGGAGCAACTGAAGAAGGTGGCCTTTTCAGATGAATTGCGTTTCCTTCATTTTTTAATCACCAGGATGCGCTATGGGAAGAGGGCAAGCTGGCAGAGGCGGTGTGATGCTCTGGGCTATGTTTTGCTGGGAAAACGTTGCATCCTGGCATTCATGTGGATGTTACTTTGTCATGTACCACCTAGTTTCGCGTAGCCAGACCTTGGAATTCATAGCCAGGTCTGGAATTCATAGCAGCTTTCTTTGGTCAAGGCCCGCCCATAAGGCCGTTTGACTGACATGTCAAACAACCAA
>JBBPCW010000106.1:9533181-9549893 GCA_037974425.1 Phenacogrammus interruptus
TGTTCTTTCTCTCTCTCTCTCTCTCTCTTTTTTTTCTCTTTCTCTCTCTCTCTCTCTCTCTCTCTCTGTTTTCTCTCTTTCTCTCTCTCTCTCTCTCTCTCTCTCTCTCTCTCTCTCTCTGTTTTTCTCTCTATCTTTCACACTCACTTTCTTTTATGTTACCTCAGAATTGTGAACGCTGGGGCTCGTGTTCTAAATCAGCTCTAAATCACTTCCTTTGGCAGCAGAATCACTAGTTACTCCTCAAACTACATCACAACCATCCAAACACACAAACAAGGCAGCAGAGGGGAAATCCAGCTGGAAGTTATATCAGAGAATGACAACCCTATAAACAAGATGTCAGTGTAGGCCTGTCCCCAATGACAGTTAAGTCCCTAGGGATGGCAGAAACCGCCCTTTTTTTGTTTATTGATTTATTTTATGCAAACCATAGCAAGACACTTAGTGACCGTAAGGGGGTATGGACGGTCATGGTCTCATACATGTGGACATGAGATAAACCGCCACAGACAAAAAGCATCAGATGGAATACTACGGACAGTAACGCTTGTGTGACGTTTACAATGACTTCCTTTTTTGCTAGAATAATTGCACTTTACTGGTCACACTGTTTGTTGTTTTTTACTGTTTGTTGTTTTATTTATCAGAGGTTAATCTTCAGCTCACCCATGTTCACTGCAGATTCAGAAGTAATAAATTAGAGATAGAAAATTAGGAAATGTACGAAAATATATTGCTGTTGATGTTATAAATATGGTATTAAATAATACGGTTATAATACTATTATTTACAAAACTGTTTTTTTATCATTATTATTGCTTTGTATGTGATTTGGGGAAATAAAACAGATTACATCTACTTGGTTTAGCCATTTATGGTGGTTATTTTCTCACAGTTTCCCAAAGGGGATTCTGTTCTTTTCACAGCCTGTGCCAGTGCAGGTTCTCAGTGTTCTGAACAGCAAAAATGAGAAAAGAAGGAGCTTTTTGTGTGTGAATATCAAATCAGACGGGTGGTTATAGCTGCAGTGTCTGCAGGGCAGCCAGCCGCTGACTGTAGACACGATGCTGTTTTTCCTTTTGCTGTGTCTAATGTGACAGACAGGTTGTTTTCTTCCTAATGAGAGCGGTTAGAGTTTGAGCTGTAATGAACGAACTTGCTTAACCCCGTTTAATATGGCCTCATATGTTTTCTTGGTTTTTTTGCCTGCGTACAAGTGTCAGAAACCTGATCTTCTTATGTTTTTGTTTTTTTTTAAATATTGCCTCTTATATTTTGCCTCTCTAATATTTTTGCCAGAAAGTAGTAGTGGAACGTAAAGAGAACACCATTGCAGTGAAGCAGTGATGGAAACATCCTGGAATGTCTCTAATAGAAATAAAAACGTGGTTAAAATGCAGTTTTAAGCGAAGGTTTGTGCTGGCTGGGTGGGTGGGTGGAGTGGAGTCAGGTGGGACATTAGGAGGTGTGCGAGTGCGGTGGGTTGGGTGGGGTGGCCAGTGCAGGGAAGTGGGCAGACAGGAGTGGGTCAGGCTCTGGCTGGGCAGGGCTGCGTCTGTAGGCTGGAGGTTAGAAGGGGAACAAAGCCCTGCTTGTGCAGCGAGAGTGAGGAGAGGTGGAGCAGGCAGGAGCTGCTTCTGGAGCAGGAGCAGGACGAGTGCAGGAAAGAGCCCAGAGCTAAAGCCCAGGCACCCTGCCAGACAACAGCTGATACACAAGACAAGCTAATAACTCTCTCTGTATCTCTCTCTATCTCTCTCTCTCTCTTTGTACTTCTCTGTATCTCTCTCTGACTCTGTATCTCTCTCTTTCTGACTCACTCTGTATCTCTCCATCTCTCTCTCTGACTCCCTGTATCTCTCTCTGACTTTGTATTTCTCTCTCTCTCTTTCTCTTTGTACTTCTTTGTATCTCTCTCTGACTCTGTATCTCTCTCTCTGACTCACTCTGTATGTCTCTCTCTCTGACTCTCTGTATCTCTCTCTGACTTTGTATTTCTCTCTCTCTGACTCTCTGTATTTCTCTCTCTTTCTTTCTCTGTATTTATCTCTGACTCTCTGTAGCTCTTTTTCTGACTCTGTATCTCTTGCTCTCTCTGACTCTGTATCTCTCGCTCTTTCTCTGACTCTCTGACTCTCTCGCTCTCTCTGTATCTCTCTCGCTCGTTTTCTGACTCTGTATCTCTCGCTCTCTCTGTATCTCTCTCGCTCGTTCTCTGACTCTCTGTATCTCTCGCTCGATCTCTGACTCTCTGTATCTCTCGCTCGATCTCTGACTCTCTGTATCTCTCGCTCTCTCTGTATCTCTCTCGCTCGTTTTCTGACTCTCTGTATCTCTCGCTCTCTCTGTATCTCTCTCGCTCGTTCTCTGACTCTCTGTATCTCTCGCTCGATCTCTGACTCTGTATCTCTCTCTCTCTCTGCCTCTGTTGATCTCCATCTCTATATATCTATTTATCCATCTGTCTCTCTCTGTCTTTCTCCCTACATATCTATCGGTCTCACACTCTCTCTCTTTTGTCCAGAGTGATTGACTTGAGTTTTATGTCGACTCAATAAAAACCTGCGCAAGGAGGTCATAAACTTACCCAATAGCTGAGAGTATGGGAGAGATTTTTAGGCATGTATTAGAGTAGCTGGATGCAGAGTGAAGCGATGGCTTGTAAACTCTTACCTGTGTGTGTTAGAATGAAGCTCACAGTGAAGGGGCTTTTTGGCTGCGGGGATTTAATGTCACCTGTTTGCTTTCAGACGATGCTTTAAAATTCTTCTGTCTCATTTTCATTTTCCTTTCCTTTCCTTTCTTTCTTTTGAGTTTATGAACTTGGTGTTGAACAGAATCAAAGGATGGAATGTTGATCACAGTCATTTTGTTGAGCAAAATGAGAAATGAAAGTACAAGCAGAGGATCAGATGTTGAAACACAAGACATGTTTAAGAAACCTCAGCCAGGTTTTCTGCATGAGCAATCAGTTTCCCTGGACAGCATTTTAGACATAACGAGCGTGCGACTTAACCCCATGCTCTCTTTTAAGTAATACTTTATTGGAAAAATCTAAACTAGGAAACATCGAACGTTTTTTGAAGACTTCATTAGTTATATTAGTACTGGAGTAATCTATTTATTTTGATGATTGATCTTTTTTTGTTGTTTTTTTAACCCTTCAGACTCCGGTATATAGTCATTCACTCGTTTTGTAATTGTAGCTGTACGGCTGAGGAATCAATACAAATTGTTGTCAAGTCGGCAAGCCATCAGTACTGAACTAGGCATTTTCTTACCATTTACCTTGTCGTGGAACAAAATCTTAGCTAAAATGTAGCTCAACAAAGATTTTAAAATATTAGCTTTTAACTTTCCTTTCACCACTGCTGTCTAGATGAGTGAAAGTCACGTTGTGTGACTCCTCTGTCTCTGTATCAGAACGCTCTTTTGATCATTGTTCTTCAGAAGTGACCTGAGTCACTTAATTTACTTAATGACCTGAGGAGACCTTGTTTATCATTGAAATTAATTGCACACTGATCACATATACATACACACAAGAGATGTGAAGGTGCATATAAGAGAACATAAACCTTTATTAGTCTTACAAGTGGAAAATTTACATAGTTAGGGAAGAAAGAAGTAAGGTAAGAACAGAAAAACAATCGATTAAAAGCTATACAACAAAACAAGATAAATTAAAAAGTACACTTTACAACTAATACAGAAATATAACTGTAGTCGTTTGTATGTGCTTGGAAAAAAAGACATTGGCAAAACAGTTATAATGTAATTGACAAACTGTACATTGTTCTCAGTAATGTTATACCCCTAAAAAAAAAAGGGAATAAAACGTATTTGTATGTGCCAGGCTTTGTCAACTAATCCATTCTATTTTGCCTTTAAAGAATCGACCGGAAGATGTCCAGCAGTCAGACTAACTACAAGCTGGACGAGGCGCAGGCCATCTTCAATGAACTGCGCAGCATTAAGAAGGCCATCAGCTTGGGCGAGAAGGAGAGGCAGGACCTTATCCAGGTCAGCAGCTTTTTAAGCACATACATCACTCTGTTACCTGACTGGCTGTTTGGGTGGAGGAGGGAATGAAACCTCCCATGATGTCTAACATAGTTTTGCCTGTTAGGCATGTCTAAGGATTTGGCTCTTTCATGGTGTCCTACCCACAAGCACCTTAGAGCCACTTCAGTTTTTATAGTTAAAATCCAAGCTGCACTTATTGGTCCTTTCCTCTCATATCCTGCTCAATACTGCCACCTTGTGGCAACCATTTTATTCATGTATAATTGGGTTTATTTTAAATGGTTCAGAATTGCTTGGTGTAACACCTCATATGTGTTGGTTTGTATGTAGTAACACATCTAATGTGTCTTTGGATTTTCACGCACTCATTCCTTCCTCTTTCCCCTGTTGGTCTGTGTCTCACAGAGCCTGGCGAAGCTGACGGTGAATTTCCACAGCCTTTCCATCAGTGACTCCATAAATGAGGTGGCCAACAGTAGAGGAGCTCTGAGCGACTCTTGCAGTGTGCAGCAGTTCACAGACACCGGCTGCCAGACAGACCTGATCGGAGAGGTTGTTGTCGTTTTTTCCAAATCATTTGCAACATCTACTTACTGTTTGAGAAGACAGTCATGAAATGCCAAAGTTAGAGCCCTAGCCTGATCACTGAAGCAGCAGTCGGTCACATAATGAGCCACATTTAAACGTAACTAGTGTTTTTGTGCATTGCTCTTAAACAGTGTGCCTGAAACCAGGCTGTTTAGCTTTACAATGGAGTGAAAAGTGGTAAATTGTATAAAGTATTGCCCCAAGTAATATATAAACAAATTCTTAATTCTGCTTTATAATCATTACTCCTGTACTCCTTTATTCACACTGTAGCTTTATTGAATGCGGAGCTGCTATAATATAACCGAAGACTGAAGAAATGATTCGTTGCAGGATTTGTTGTAATTTGCAAAATGTCTTTTCAATTCCCAGGAATCATCACCATTAGTTGACAAAATCAGGCTCAGCTGGCAATATGAAGAGGCCAAGAAAAAGTAAGTCCTGTTTTATTGTCACCAAGAGATTTCAAAGGAAACTTAATTTTGATGGCATATTTGAAGCCTGTCTGTGTTATAGCTGTATAAGCTGCCTCTTAGAGAAGAGCTTTGAACTCTCTTGCTGAATCAAGAGACTGGAGATCACATGCTCCATCAGCTGTGTAGCTCTGTCTGCCTCTGCTGTTTTTCTGTAAAACAGTGTGTTTCACACTTGTTGCTTAACCATTTGTGAGTTAGTTTTGTTTTAAAGTAAGTGTTCACAACAAAATGTATACAGCGAGAAATTGTTTGTTTTATATTGATCTCTCTTTGTTCTTATATCGTTATTTTTGATCTTAAGGATCCTGTTAAACTGTCTTTCTCACTACTGCTGCTGTTTCAAAAGAATTTCCCCACTGTGGGATTAATAAAGTCTATCTAATCTAATCTAAATTGAATGCAAATATTACTGAGGCAGCACAGAGAGATTGAGGACTGAACCTTTATGCCCCTGCACCTTTAATCACAACGATTATATACAATTGATATATTGATCTATTTTGCACAATTATAGAAATTGAAGTCCTTTTTTTTATTAGTAATTAGGCTAAGTTCCACTGTCTCCATTTGCTTCTCCAGCCATCTGTGTGTCCTTGTTTCGTGCGTTTCATTGTTATACGCCTGCCTCGAAAAGGCATTTACAAGTATGGAAGCTAAGTTAAGCTGTTAAGTGAACTCTGTTGTAGGAACAATTATCGCTGAACCATGTCTGAAAACATGCCATGAATTTGAGGGAACTGGGCCTAGAAAGTCCTTGAAAAATCTGGAAATTTGAGAAAGTTTAAGTAAGTGTGGGAACTCCATAATGTGGCCTCAAGTAAAGTCAATTGGTAATAATAAAAAAAAAAAAAAACGGATTAATGAAAAATGGCTCCAAGAATTCTTGGACAGACACTCGTGTATCTGGACGCACTGGCAAATATAACCTGTGTTAGGAAAACAAATTCTAGGGTTTGTTGGTTTTCTGTGTGAACAGTAACATCATAGTTAGGTACAGTCTAGAGCATAATAAATGATGAGACCCAGCTTCATGCATTCTTTTTACATAGAAAATGAACAAAATGTGTAATTTGATGAGAGGTACCCAAAAGTTTACATGCAATTTGAACAGTGTTTATCGGTGGTGTTTAAGCTCTAAACTTTGTCCTGTCAGACGTGACGCTCCAGTCGATGCTGAATATGGCACCATGCTCCTCTTTAGAGAGGTGTAGCAGCAGTGCAGGGAGGTTCCATGTTTTATGCAAGTGGACTTCTTTAAGAGACGCCTGTTGCCATAGCGACAGTGCTAGCCGTAGTTCTCCAGCTGTGACGTCGAAGGGAGAAACGGAGAGAGAGGAGGAGGAGGGGAGAAGGGGGAAAAACCTGTGGAAACTTGCATGCTCCGTCACTGAGTCATTTCATCTCAACTCCAAAACACACATTCAAAACCATCCTTCAGTGGCTTACCCCTGTTTTCCTACATTCACGACTGCTGTCACACACCTGACACTCCATGTTCACAAACAACAAATATATCTTTTAGGAAGACAACAGACCAGTTTAATTCGTTTGGAATGATTGTGGACTGTTTAGAGTTAAATCTGCACTTATGTATACTGTAATTATATCCCACACATTCACATGTCTATTGTTAACTTATTGTTTATACTATAATGGTATGAACAATAAGTTAACAATACATTTTTAGACACCTACAAAACAATATTTATTTAAAAATTGTTCACATGATCAGTGTGTGCTCTTTTTTCACATGAATATGACTAAATATACCAAATAAACCTGAATAGAATAAATACCAATAACATTACACAGTAAATAGTAAATGCATGTACAGTATATGTGTGTTCTTTGTAGAAGTCCAGTATTACTTGTAGTTTCCATCAGAAACCTTGTTTAACACGATCAGCTCTTCAGTAAATTAAATCAGGAGCTCCTGTCTGAATTTTACAAAAGTTCCTCCTCTCCTGGAGGAACGGAGAAGAAATCTGGAACCGAACCTGTGTTCTTCTCACCAGCTTACACCATTTGTAGTAAATAAAACAAATCTTGATACTTTTTACTGCTTTACTGTTTATTTGCAATACATTTTTTGGATGTTTGGTCGCAGAAAGACAAATTATCACACAATGAAAAAATGTCTTCAATAAATTTATGTAGGTGACTAAGACTGTATGATGACCTTTAATATTGAACAATATTTAATAAAGGGGAAAAGTATTTTTTGGGGGGTGTTGACAAAAAAGAAATGTCATAATAACTGTAACACAATGACATTTGCACCATGACCCAAGGTTAAAGAACACGCAATGTTATAAATCCTGGATTTTCAGTTATTATAATGGATACAATGTCATCGGCTGAAACTACAACCTGTTTGGTTAAAATGCAGAAAAAATGTGTAATATTTTTTATTTGACAGCATTGACTGTCATTAATGAACATAAACCTGCACAAAGCAAAAATATTTGTCTGCTCATGTTGATGAGAATATTAAAATCTGTGTGTTTAGGACAGATTTAAAAGTGCGATTAATCGCGAGTTTCATGTTTACATACATCTATATTCTTCTCTCTTACTCTGTCTTGTTCTCTCTCTCTCGCACACAAACACTCAGAGTGTCTAGCATTCAGCACCAGCTGGCCCAGTTAGACAGTGAGAGCTGGTCGGGACGAGCTGAAGCTGACAGGGATCGCGACTGTTTGCAGCTGCTTAAGGAGAAGGAAGCTCTCTTGCAGGAACTCACAATGCTCTGCCAGCAGCAGCACCCCCAAGAACTCTTCCTCCAGTTGGATGAGGAGAGGCACAAGCTGGAGGAGGAGGTGCAGAAAGCCCAGAGCGCACACAGCCAGGGGGCCAACCAAAGGTCAGTAGCCTGCACTACTACCTGGTATTATTAGACTTGCAGAGCTTAATTGCACTTAAGGACATTTAACCCCTAGAATTTGTAATAGATTTTTTTTTAAAAATCCTTGTCTTTTGGGTGTGGGTATGTGCAAACCTCACCTGTTGCAGTACATGTACCTCCTCACTTACAAACCTAACTTAAATTACTGAAGGTGATTTAGTTCCTGAGAACTGACTAGGGCACATAAAGTTTAAATAGTTTTTTGCTTTATTAAAATACTTTGCACTCTAACGGAACACTAACTTTGCTTTTAAAGTTTTATGATGCTTCAGCAAAGTGATGGTGAGCAAGATGCTCCATTTCACTGCTGCACTCATGAGTTCCAATTTACAGATTTTGATAAACAGCATGATGGCATGAAGTCTGTAATGAACAAATCTGAGCACTGCTATAGCAGCACTGAAAATGGTCTTATCAGCAATAAGGCACAGAATTGCAAGGTCAGATGATGTAGCACTGTTGTGCAACAGAATACTACAGCCAGGGTGGCATAAGATAACTGTTCTCTGGTAAATAAGGGTCCCTCATTCTCTCGCTGGTGATGGAGATTGCACACTCCTCATCACAAGGGATGCTTAGGAGAGGCCTTGTTTTCAAAAAGATGCTTAGGGAGCCAGTGGAAGCTGATGACATCTTAAAAGCATAAGAATATATGCACTGATGAGCCAGTTTATTGTGTATGTGCCTATTTAAGTTATATATCTACACTCGGCTTTCATTTGATCGGAACATATATGTGCACCTTTTGGGGTGGTTTCCCAGATAAACACACCGCACCACAGCACACACTAAACAGTATGAAATTCTTCTTTGCGTTTAACCCATTCTCCAAGTGAAGCAGCAGACAGCCAGTGATGCAGTGTGTGGAGACGGCCCCTGTCTCAAGGGCACCTCAGTGGTGCTACTGCCAGTCCTGGGATTAGAACCGATGACTATGCAATCGCAGTTGCAACTCCCTAATAACTCAAACTTGCCAAAATGAACTATTATCAATAACTTTATATGCAAGGTGGACCAACAGCTTAACAGAGTGAACAGGTAGTGGAAACATTCATTAAAAACTCCAGCACTGTTGTGTTTGATGCAACACACACACTAACTTGCCACTACCGAGTCAGAGCCACTGATATCCTGAGAATAATCCACTTCCCAAACAGTGGAGTGGGGTACCAACAATAAATGATGCAGAAGTTAATCCAAATATAAAAGAAATGTATAAAGGTAGGTATGTGTTTGTGGGTGTGTGAGAGAGGGAGAGAGAGAGCTGTATTTATTAAATCATCCCAAATCTTGTAAGTGTTCACTGTCTAAATCCATGACTGCAAAAAATGTCTTGTAGGATACTGCAGCAGGAGAAAAGGAATGTGTTGCTGAGACAACTGGAGGAGGCCACCCGCATCACTACCTATTTACACTCTCAGCTCAAAAGGTACTACCTAGAGTGTCAGTGTTTTAGCCAAACAACATGCTTTTTCCTTTTTATATCAAATGTCAAATTGATGTCTCTATGTGATTTAATGCAAGTAGGCGATGACCTGTGCATACGACTTGCAAACTGCCAACTGTTGTACATAAGTTATGGTACTGCTACAGTGACCTTGGAATTCATTTAGTTAACAAAACTAAATGTATTGTGACTAATCCCTTTCTTCCTCACTGTCTCTCTGTAGTCTCTCAGCCAGTTCGTTGACCGTGTCGTCCAGCAGCAGCCGAGGGTCCTTGGCCTCTAGTCGAGGCTCATTAGCATCTAGCCGCGGCTCTCTGAGCTCAGTGAGCTTCACCGACATCTATGGCCTGCCCCAATACGAGCGACAGGAGGGCTGTGTGGACATACCGGACCCCGCCTTCCGCTACTTGCTACCTGTGGAGGCCCCGTGTAGAGACACTTCAACTTTCGGCCCCAAACGTGCCCACGATGCTCCACAGTCACTCACCTCTCTCTCCTCCCGCTCTTCGCTCTCCTCGCTGTCCCCTCCCAGCTCCCCCATGGACACTCCGTACCACTCAGGCCCACAAGACTGCCCCTTGACCCAGATGACTGAAGAGTACATGGAGCTGGCTGGTCGTGAGCTGGTGCTGGAAGGGCTTCGAGGCCAGACTCAAGCCCAGCAGCAAGCTGCTCTTCCTGGGGAGGGTGAAGCAGGAGGCTCCGCCACAGCTCTCCTTCTGGAGGGCAAAGGCCATAGAGACAGCGGAGTCCAAACGCCATACAGTAATACAGGTAAGAAAAGTCAAACCAGGTGTAAGAATTTTGCTAATTCTCATTTTCCAAATAATGAGAAAAAAATTGAGATACATTAAAATTATTTGACTGTAAACATGGCACAAAAAGCTTGTCATAGGTTCATAATGGAGTTTTCTTAAATAATTATTAATGAAATTCTCCTTTTTGGGGTATTTGGAGGTTCAGGAGTGACCCTGCGCTCCAACAGTGTGAACCGGAGTGGACGAAGGGCTCGCCGTGTGTCTGCTGGTGTGAATGAGGATGTGTTGGCCACAGACAGCGGCGTGTTTGAGGCCTGGAGTAGAAGGTTAGAGAAGCTTTAATCTCACTCTCACTCTCTCTCTCTCTCTCTCCCACACACACACACACACACACACACACACATGCGCTCACTCAATCTCTCTCTCTCACACACACACACACACATTTTATTTTACAAACAGTGAACAGAAGAAAAGGGAAAAGTGGTCTCTTATTCTGTTTCATGGCTTTGTGTTTGTGTGTATATATATAAATATATTTAAAGAGCAGATTATTCTACTTGACCCAGAATGCTCTGAGAATACAATTAGGGGTTTTTCAGAAGCTCATAAAAAGAGAACACTCCCACTGCTGTAACCTTTCACCCAGTATGAGCACTCTGCTAGCATGAGCATTTTTCGTGCCTTGCATGTCGTTCTCAGCTCCTCAGTCTGAAAAAAATGAATTTGGAGTCTGAATTTATAAACTCACCAGCCACACTAATAATAAAATCATTCTAATACTGGGTGGGATCTTCATTTGCTCGCAGAATAGCGTGAATTCTTTATGGGATGCCTTCAACGAGGCCTTGGACACATTCCTGATGTCCATGTTGTATTACATAATTGCTGCAGATCAGTCAGCTGCACATTTCCTGCTGCAAATCACCTAATCTAGCATGGTGTTAAGATGCTTTCACCGGCCTTCCCTGCTGTTTGTCATAAACGTCATGGTGTCATCTGTGTATAGTCAGGGATTAAAGCCTGCGCACCACAACCTCTGTTAACAGAAACCTGTTAACCACTGCTGCAAGTTATCCTCATTAATTAGGTTTTCTGAAGCTTAAACAGTATCAGGACCTCTAAGACGGAAACAAAGCCCTGCTAAAAGCAAATGTTAACATAATAATTACAAAAGCAATTTGTACATTATTTTGTAAGACCTCAGGGGTTGACACATTTTTTTTGCTGTAGTACATCCTTTATTTTATTTATTTTTTTTAACCTTACCATAGGCGCTAGAACCCCCCCCCCCCAAACACACTCTGATTCAGGAACAACATTCAGATAATCTCTGGCACAAAAACGGTACTCGACTAGTGCTTTACTTGCTACTGTGTGCCAAGTAAACATTCTTCATATCATTACACCATTACCACCAAAACCAGCGTGCAAGCGTTGGTGTCCTGCTGTTTACACCAAATTCTGAGCAGCAACCATCTGCATTAAGGTTGATTTACTTCATCTGACCAGACAAATTTTCCAGTGTTGAGACTGGACAGGCTTGGTGAAACTGGGTAGCCTCAGATTTCTGTTCTTGGCTGACAAGAGTTGAACCTGGTCTTCTCCTGTTGTTGGCCATCAACCTTAAGGTTTTGTGTGTTGGTTCATGGTTGTAAAAAGTGGCTGTTCAATTTACTGTAGCCTGTTTGTCAGCTCATGCAGGTCTGATCATTCTGTTTTTCATTATATTCCAGTCTAATTATGGTGTTTTCTCATTAACATAGCATGACTTCTTTGTATGGTGACGTTTTTGCTGAATTGGTTCTTTTAGCAGAACAGAGGAGGCGGAGGAAGTGATGTTTACCCGGGATACCTTCAGCGCCCCAGACCCCCCTCAGGTTCAGCTGGGACTCCTGTAAGTCTCTTTCTCTCTCTCTGTCTCTCTCTCTCTTTCTCTCTTCATGGCTTAATGTGCAGTATTTGGCACATATAACTACTGTTTCTCCTTGTTTCTACTCTCTTCAACTTCTGTTGCTTTCCCTTCTCTCATTTGCTTTGTCTCTGCTGCTCTCTTTCTTTTCTTATTTTGCCGGTGTCCACTTCCCTCAATGCACAGTCGGTGCTGCTTTGCTAATGAATACAGGTCCAGCTAAGCACAAATGTTCAGCAACACTGGCTCTGTGCAGAACTGGTGTTATTCTTGACCTGACTTTGCTTTTCTGCAGGTATGATTCAACCTCCATGTCTCTACTGCTGCATGTTCTTCAGATAAGAAGTCTGAGCAAGGCCACTGTGAGAGACGGCTACAAAGTGTAAGTTAGTTGCTTATTCAAATTAGCATGCGCATGCTTAATGATCATTTAAGGGTCTTGCTCATACTCTGCTGGCATATATGAACTGTGTTTGTGTTTCTGTTTTTTGGGGTTTTTTTAGGTTTGTGAAGGTGAATGTGCTGCCAGTGGACTCCAGCCGGCCGTGCACATACTACTGCTGTAAGGCCCAAGAACCGCGCTCAGCATTCAGCTTTAACGAGGGCTTTCAGATCCCTTTGCCTGCAGGGGGCGTAAGCTCCCACGCCCTGAACCTGCAACTCTGTGCCCTGGGACCCCTAGGACATGAGGAGATGCTGGTGAGACAAAGTTTCAAAGTTTCAGATCATGCTACCTATGAGAGATATTGGACATTATGTAAAGCAGGATCCTCAGAACTTCTTATTAGTTATACCTTATGTTAAAATAGCAACTTTGAGGTGTCCAGCAAAGTGAAATGTCTTGTTCTTTATTTATTGAGCTTATACAGCCCTCTAACCAATCAGCTTTTGCATGCTGTAAACATGTTTACCAATGTATGGGGTATGTCTAATTTAGGTCAGTCCTTAATATTGGTTTTAATATTTTGAAAAAATATCATAGTCACTGTAAAATGAAAGTAATAGTGCAATCACAGTATGGTATTTCATGCACATTGTGCAGTATTGCGTTTGCATAACAGTTTAAAAGACTAAATGCCGTGTGTTTGCTTTTGTGTGTCAGGGCTCAACTCAGGTGGCACTGACTGACTGTGCAGGCAGCACGGAAATGCTTTTCCAGTGGCACCGCATACAGCCTCTGCAGCAGACCCTCAGCAGTGCAGAGAACCACCGGGCCGAGCCTGGCAGCCTCTGCCAACCCAACCACAGCGTGGATGAGGAAGAGGAGGAAGACGAAGAGCATAGCACAAACCAGGCAAGCACACAACTCCTTGAGCTTAGATGTATATTGCTCTGTCGATGTAATACTGAAATCTTTCTTTTGCTCCTCTTTCTGCCTCTCTTTCTCTCCTCACACCTCTCTGCAGGTGTCTGTGGGAACCCAGCTGGAGGAGATGAAGAGGGGCCTGGATCTGAGTGAGGAGGAGTTAGAAAGAAAGGAAGAGCAAGGAGAGGCAATTTCTGAGAGGTGTGTTTATTAGGGAGATAATTATATTCATATATAACCATATAATCATATATATTGAATGGCATATTGCACTAAATGCTGTAAAAGAAAATTAGATGTAATGCACTTTTATTTGTGGAATGGCCTTTATAGAAGAGTTGGCTTATATAGAATGTAGAATAAATATAGAAGTAAGGCACCGCTTATTTTTGCTGTATATGTCTGTGGTGTATGTTGCAGGAGCTGGCAAGCAGAGTCTGTAGACAGTGGATGCAGTAACAGCACAGCATTTGTCACTCATTGTCCTGAAGGCTTGTGTGGAGAGGGCATCTGTATAGCCACCGGGGGACGCTGTGTCCCTCACTCAGACAGGTCTCTTGTTGTAAAGGTAACAGTCTTACTTAAATATTTACTCACGTAGCTTTCCTAGTTTACAATTGTATTTCTTTGTTTTGTATTTCGAGGATGTAAAGCCAGGAGGAAAATAAACATTTTAAAAGGGTGCAGGGCTCAAAGATATCCCTTTGGTTTGTTGACCAGCAGTTAGAAGGCACATCAGGGTGATTGAGAGTCTATGTTCTTATTAAATGAAAGTATCCAGCCCTTGATAAACCCATTCTAGAATAACTGTTTTGATTTATGATGCAAAAAGAGCCTAAACAATAAAAGAAATGCAGCTTTTCAAAACTGAGACTTGGAAAACAAACTGAAGTGGGTAGTCCTGATCTTAGTGAAAGTCGTAGATGCACACTCATGTACTCGAAATGCTCTCAGGTGGACAAATCGACCAACACAGAACTAATCCGGATGCAGCCTAAGGAACGGCCGGGCCGCTGGGGCCATGCCCCACCGTTCCTGCGGAGCAGCACATTGGCCCGCTCACACACGTTCTCACCGGGAGCCCGCAGCCAGTATGTCTGCAGAGTGAGTAGTGTTCTTTCAGAACCACACACACACACACTACTGCTTCTTTTTGAATTCACTCACTCACTCAGTCTTTCTATCGCTCTTGCTGTCTCTCTCTCTCTCTCTGTTTCTGTTTCTGTTTCTCAGCTGTACCGCAGTGACAGTGACAGCTCCACTCTACCAAAGAAGTCACCTTTCATCAGAAATACTCTGGAGAGAAGAACCCTGAGATACAAACAGGTACAAAGCATTTTGAACAGTAAGAGTTCATTTAAGTCACAATTACTACAGTTTATATTTTTCAAAGTTTATTTCAGAATTGACAGAAATGCAAAATGTGTAACTCTTTAGAACAAAATTTGTCACCATCCACACATTTACAAGAAATTTCATTTTCATAAGCATACATGACATATTGTGTGAACTACATCCTCGCGCAATTCCTGACCTGATCCGCACTACAACTGTGGAGTTATCTATATTATCTACCTGTTAGATCAAAGAGAATTCAGATTAATGACATTGCATTTGGTAACATGACAGTGGATACAGCAGAAGTTTCAAACACTACTAGCGAGTTTGAACTTAAAATCTTTATTAAAACAAAGTTAAATCAAAGGTGCTGAGAAGAATCTGAGTGGAGGAACTGGGTGGACATGGTTACACCTACAGTTAAACACTACAAATGAATCATCAAGGAACGAAACAATTTAATGATCACAGTTTATGTCAGGTTTAGTGATGTTAGTGATGTCTCTGTATTATATGTCTTCACAATTATATATGATACTTACGTTGGGTATGCGTGTTCCACACACACAGCAGCCTCACCGTTCCTCCCTGGCCGAGCAGCCCACACGTACCTCTCTGGATCTGGAGCTGGACCTCCAGGCGTGCCGGACACGGCAGAGGCAGCTGAGTGAGGAGCTGACAGCGCTGCGGGAGCTGAAGCTGCGATTGGAAGAACCAGCCCCCCGCGGCCCGGCGGAGCTCCCCCACTGGGCCCTGCGGGACGAACGCTTCCGCACCCTCCTGCGCGAGGCCCAGAGACAGGTACTGGTTTCTTGATGATTTCAGATCAGCAGTGCATGATGACCAGTGCACATACTGCTGTCTCACTCTGTCTACTGACTGTGGAACAAATGCTTGTGGATGGGTATATTATTCCCACCCAGTTTCTACTTCCAATTTATTTTCATCAACTACAAACTGTATATTTTTGCGAGCACTTACAGGGCATACATGTCTCTGTGCTATGCTATATTGGTACTGCTAATGCAGCTAATACAATGTCATTGTACAGCTAAATTCTGTTGCAGTCTCGATGATGGGGCCAGTATTTAAACAGTTGTATTATTTTTCAATCATTTGAAAATATCTGCTCCACTATCTGCACTCAGTATCTGTGCCAGTTTAATCAGGAGTCAAATTAGACACAAAATCGTGTAGCAAACATCTGACTGTATTGGAAGGTTGTCATTCTTTTATTGAAGTTCTTTGTTTTTTCTTTTTATTTTTCTTATTGTATTGTCTGTTCTTTGCTTTTCTCCCCTCTCTCCCTTCTCTCCCTCCCTCCCACCCTCCCTCCCAGGCAAAGCAGAGCATACAGGAGCAGAGGCAGGAGGAAGCTGCTGAGAGAAGGCTGCGTAAAGCTTCTAAAGAAGTGCTGCAGATGAGGGGCCAGAGCCACAAGGAGCCGCTCCCCGTGCAGACCTTTAGGTGAGCACCAATGTCTGAGTGTTAAAACCAGCTATTCCCATGTTCTTGTTCTTACCGTTCGCTCTGTCGTGTCCTGAGAATAGCGATATCCTGCACCCGTTAGTGATTGAGTGTCTCATGCTGAGGTCTGCTTAGAAGGTAACCACTGAACCGTTTGCTGTAACAGAGAGAAGATGGCCTTCTTCACCAGACCAAGGTTCAACATCCCCCCTCTGCCGGCCGACGACGTGTGATACCCTTCCTGGACGCCATACTATCAGATATGAAGTATTTGTCTTTTTTGTATCCAAGCCCATGAAGTAATAAGAACAAACATGCAGTTATTACAGCACAAAGAATAAAAAGATATTAATATGCAAGTTTCAACAGAAAGCTGTACAAAAAGTGTGGATGCGTGTGTGCGAATGAGTGCGTACGTGTGTGTGTGTGTGTGTGTGTGTGTGTGTGTGTGTGTGTGTGTGTGTGTGTGTGTGTGTGTGTGTGTGT
>JBBPCW010000106.1:9616126-9627765 GCA_037974425.1 Phenacogrammus interruptus
ATGTTGAATTTTGTTTGGTGTTTCTATGCCATGGAAGTTATTATAATAAGAATAAAAAATTATAAAAAACAAAAAAAATTGTTACAAAAAAATTGTAACAAAATTGTTACTGCTATTGGGGTTTTAAAAACAGTCCCTTGCAAATGCCCATAAAGAATGGAAAAGCCTAAATATGTTTTTATTTTAGATCTCAGAAACAAACAAAAAACAAAGAAAAAAAAATTCAGGATAGTTTTCACTCAAGTGGGAGGGGAAAATAGCAGAGTGAGGGGGTCCGGAGAGCAGCTGTGCTACAGGCGCGCCGAACGAAAGTCCACAAACTATGAGCAGGTTGAAGAGCAAACCGGTTTTAGGTTTTATTTGTTAAAATTAGATTTTACTTATACACTAAGGGTTCAGTGTTTTGGCTTTTGCTATTTTTTATCATCTTCATCGTTTATTATGATCACTCTGTTGGCTCTTACCTGATATTTCAGCATGTCGACATTGTAGTATGTGGCCTGAGGCTTCTGTTCAGCCACCTTCTTTAAATGGGTCATGAGGTTTGTCATATTCACCCAGAATTCCTTAGTGTTGGGGTTGGACTGGGTGGTATCACTGTGGGGGCAATCATAGGGCAATGAAACAAAGCAAAGGGCAATGCCTCATGTGAGTTATGAGGATAAATCCTCATACCAAATTAAAACAGATATTCTTTGTTCAAGACAGTATAAGAAAAACACTCCTGTCAAATAAATTACTGGCAATGAGACCAAGGAACTGCTGATTAGTCATATGTGAGTCACCATCAGCTGACTGTAAGCTGTGATACTGGGCTGAGGACAGAAGCTGGGTGATTGTGCTAGCATCCAAAGTTTGAGAAGTAAAGTCTGTTTGATATTACATTACATCCAGTGGAGTGGAAATTGATTAAATAATTAAATAAAAATATTTAGACTTTGCTGGCTCTCTAGTGAGCAATGAGGTGTGAAAGGAGAGGGGTGGGAACCCCACCTGTAAAAACAATTCACACCTCGCTACAAAGACGTCCATCACACGATGGAAAATCTGCCCTAATAAAAAACAGCATTTTAACCAATTGAAGAATAAATGCTGGCTTGCTGACCTAGAAAGGTGGAAATCCAGTTAATTTCAAATTTTGTAAATCATGCACATTTCATCAAATAACTATATTCAATCAACTTTAATGAAGACTATAAAGTCATAGTTCAACATGAACAACCAAATTTCAACAGCCAAAATTCATTTCATACAATGTAATGGCTACTGTAAATAAGGGTTAACTGGAAAATATGTAATGAGGCACGATGCTAATTGGTAAGGTATAGGTTTCCATAACTTTTTGGCAACTTTGGCCTTGCTGCTCCAGAGTCCAAACGTGTTGACTAAAAAACTGGAGGGTGGTATAAATTTGATATCTCACCAAATATTAGGCTTTTGGGAGGAAAATGACAAACAAAAATAAAAGGTATGTTTTAAATAGGCACATGGTTATCATGGCAAATGATGTGATTACTGCTTTGGCTCAGCAAAGTCAAGATGGTACATGACTAAACCTGTCTGAGATGTAGATGGAGTTTATAGTAATCATATGTGAACAGTGTTAGAAGTGTTGTTTACCAGCACAGTAACTGGGGGTTAGGGAGGACGTGCTCCAGACGACTGTAGTTGGTTATGCTGAAAGTTAGCACTGCAGGTGAGGGGTTATTGGCAAAATGCCTGGTGATGCCAGCCGGGAAGGATAAGACCATCTCCCCTGTGATCTTCACCACACACCTTAGAGATTAATGCTGTAATTAGTTAACCCTGGGGCCTGCTAACAGCAGGAATATCATTCATGTGCACTGTGTGTCAAAGGTTTGGGGACACTTTGTCTTAAATAAAATGAAAACATTTGTAAGAAAAACTACCAATGGGGTTGTTCAACAGAAAACAGCTATTTTCTAAAACTCCAGGTATTATCTGCTATTATCTTTTTTAGTATGAATATTAAGTTTTGCTTAAATCATGATTTGACCATTTTTTAAACTTCTAAACTACTGATCTGAGTGCTCACATCACAGCAATGGGAAAATTGTATTGGCTTTGGCATTATTTCCAAGAAAGCAGTTAAACATATACAGTAACCCCCCGGTTTTACGTGGATCAGGAGTCGCGGATTCAACACGCAGAATTAACTAAATTCATAGTTTTACGCGGAAATCCCGACAATAACACGGAACTATCTTCTACTATCTATCAACTATCTTCTGCCGTTTTTTGCTATTTGTGGCAATAAATATAATTTTCCTGGATGTTTTCACACAAGGGGACCTGTTCACCTCGCCGCGGTGTCCCAATACTTTTGTTCCACAACCTTCTGAGTTACATATCTCGGCAGGGAATTTAAATTAAAAGAGGCAAATATGGGTTTTCCATTACATTTTCTTTTAGGGTAATGCATTAGACTGAGTTTAAAATGACATTAAAGTGTTCTGGGAGCATATTTGGGGCATATTCAAGGTTTACACTATAAAAATAGGCATTTTCATCACTATACCCGAGTGCTCCTAAAATGTAAAACGCGGGATTACTGTACCCTAATAAAGACTAATACAATATTCATTTTAAACAGTTCTCCATAAAATAGGTCTGTTATTGCAGAACAAATGCTCTTTTGATGTAAAAAAAACAATTGTCCCCAAATATTTGACAGGCAGTGTAAATATCAACTATTAAAGCTTTGAACTGAATAACATTCTTTCAAGATTCTTTTCAAGAAAGTAATCCTCACAACTGTAAATAAATGAATAATAATGAAAATGATATTTAATTTTTACTTCACATATCGCAGATGTAAGCCAGACATACTTGCTGGGATCGGTTCCCTTAAAGTAAGCGTTGACTGTCTCAGTGAAGGCTGCCGCCACAGGGAGTGTGTCCTGGGCCCCCATTGTGAGGGGACTGGGCCCACGTGAACATCCTGGAAAAAACACACACACGCACACACGCACACACACACTTAATATGTGCTCATTTAGCAGCAGTTAATAACAATAACATTAACACTGCTCACAACACCCATCATTTTAGAGCATCATCAATGTTCTAGATCATTTTAGATCACTAGATTGTGCAACATAAGCCCGAGAAGGAAAATGAGAAAGAATCAAAAAGAAAGAAAAACATTAAAAACTACACAGATGATCAGACGCACATGTATGACAATTGACAGCTGACGGAACAAATATTCTCTCTGGATTTCTGTTTAAAACCAGCAACCATAAAAAAAAAAGCATCAAGCTTCCATCCTGGTGAGGAATTCCCTTTTTAATGCCTTCGGTGCCATCCCAATATATTTTCAATAAATAAAGTTATAAAAATTGAAATAACAATACAGAGAGGGAGGTACAAAACAAAGAAAGAGACAAGTAAACTTCAAACACATGCTGAATTGTTGCATGATGATCAGAAAACAAAAAACATCAGAGCAAAGATTGACAAACAAGGAATACAAAAGACAAGAAATAAACAGATTAGTGGCGGACATGAAAATGATGACTCCAAAAGAAAGGCCAGGCTGCTGTGTTACATGAGCAGATGAGTGAGGTGATGTGGAAAAGAAGAGGCCGAAGCAAGGGAGGGAGTCGCTGTGGGCAGAAGAGGGGGGATGGAGGGAGAAAATGGATGAGAAAAGGGCCGGACAGATGAGACTTGTGTGTACGCTCTAATTCCTTTGGGCAGAAAGCCTGACTTACCTTCAAAGGTTAAATAAAACTTGCCTCTGTCAAACCATACGAGGGAAGGCTGGTCTGTCTCTGTGTTGGGGAGGAGGGGGCAGAAGGGTGGGGGAGGCGTGAGGAAGGAGGGAGTGGGAGAGGGGGAGAGAAGGACAGTAGCGTGAGTCACACACACGTCGATTATTTTTCACAGTGTGGGGACTGGGGCTTAGGTCAAAGGGCAGTGTCGGCCACTGTTCAGTTTAGACAGGGACGACTGTAACTAAATGTGTTAGTTGTTCATCTCTTCCTCTGATATTTACTAGGTTTGGTAGATGTGCTGAAGGGAAACTTCCACCAATGTTTAGGTAGAAATGACCTGTCCTTGTCCTGCATACCTATGCATTTGTGCTTAGCAGCGTGTTGCGAGTTTGGATAAGCTTTATAAAACATTTAGGTTCATGTGAAACTGTACAGAAAAACAAATGATTTTGATAGGTTGAACCACTTCCAATTTTCAACCAATGGGTGTTGTGTGTATGTATGTATGTATGTACATACATACATACATGGAGAAACTAATGATATCTTATAAAAACAATCCAAAATGTAGAAAATATCATATATTGCTCATTATATTATTATAAGAGTACTGTATTCGAATTCAACACAATATGGACAAAAGGCCCATTCCACCAACAGAGACTTTTATGACATTGCATTCAAAAACACACACAACTGGAGTCGCTCTCCCCTTTGCAGCTATAACAGCTTCCACTCTTCTTGGAAGGTTTATCATAAGATTTTAGAGTTTCTGTGTGAATTCATTCATTCTTTAGAGCATTTATGAAGTGGCTGTGTTTCCGCGTGATTCCCGGGGAAGGGGGTGTGCGCACCAGTCTCCGGGGGCGTGAGGGGTGTGTGTGCCAGGGTCCAGGGTTGCGGGGTGTCCATGCCGATGTCTTTGGCTTGGCTTGGTTCTGGGGGGTTATGCACGCAGTATGAAGTCACAAATTATGTACGCATTTGAGCTTTGAAGACTGAAAACTGGTGCTCATTTTTGCGTACCACTGATGTCTATTCAGGCAAGCGCACCACTAATGTCAAACCCTGCATATATATATATATATGAGATTTATACAGAGAGAGAGAGTGGAACCAACTCCTCTCTGTTTATTGCTCTCATCCACATTTACTGCTGCAGTGTAGACTCTTAAGTGTGATGAATCAGTTTTGTTCATGGTTTTATTCATGCTACTTATTTGCTCCTTGTTGATTTACCCATAGGTGCAAACACCTGAGGTGTGTTTTCAGAATCAGAATCAGAATCAGAAAACTTTATTTATCCCAGAGGAAATTGTTCAAATTGTTTTGCTTTGATGTTAAATTTCCTGATAAATAAATTCAATGTTTTTAAAGTAGTAGCTGGAAATTACTTATCAAGAGAACTGTGGAGACAAGAAGACTGCAGTCATGGCATCAGAGCACAAGCAGCTGGACTTCAGCCTCCACTACTAAAATTTAAGTAGGATCATGTGTTTTTTAATTAAGACATTAATAATTGAACATGTTCACTTCAACAGCACCAGTCAAACACACACACTATTAAACTAGAATACTATGCTCTCTATATAGTTATGGTCTTTTTATAGTTGCTATGATTTTTATATAGTTTCCCTACAATTACATATATTTAATATTTAAAAGTTATAAACTTACATTACTGAGCTGGAATGTGTTAAAGCTAGGATGGAAACAATACCCATTCTAACCCCTTACACAAATATGAACACTCACATGCCTACAGGATTTCATTTAAAATTATTAATAGCTAAATGTTTTTTCTCATTAAGTTGAATGGATATTTTTGGCAATGTTCTAGAAAGATGGTCCAACTGCACTGGACAGCACACAATTCCAGATTGGATTTTCACAGCACAGTTCCACCCCAAAACTGTAAGTGTTCAATCATCCAAGACAGGAATGTAGAAGACTGTTCAGTTGTTGTGTTGAATCATTTGTTTCAGCACAAAAAAACAAAGCACAACTGTGCTGGAATAAGGTCATCCGGGACCTCCAGGACAGCCCTCATGTAAAACATGCATGAAAAAGTAATGCTTATTTCAGCCTCAAACTCGCTGTGTGCATTTGTGCTGCCTATGAAAAGCAGGAACGAATACATTACAAATTACACCGCGTTGTGTTGAATCTACGAAAGGTCAGCCCTTTGTTCAATACACTGTCATGGCGCATAAAGGACACTCTAACAGACAGGCTGCAAATGGGTGGGTTGAAAAAATACTTCTCTGAGCTGCCCCAGTGCACAAATCAAGCTCCATAAAAACATGGCTGGAGGAGTTCAGTGTGGAAGAGCTTGAGTGACACAGAGTCTTGACCTCAACTCCATCCAACACCTTTGTGATGAACTGGAACAGATACTGTGAGCAAGGCCTTCTCATCCAACATCAGTGCCAGACATAAAAATGCTCTACAGAATGACAGAAACTCCACAATCTTTTAGAAAAATCTTCCAAGAAGAGTGAACGCTGTTGCAGCTGCAAAAGGGACCAACTCCATGTTAAAGTCTATGTATTTGAATGCACTATTGGTGTAACAGTCAGGTGTCCCAAAACTTTTGTTCAAGTATTTACACTACCTTTCATAAGACTCTAGTCTGTGTCTAATTTGTATTTCTGGACAGAACTGAAACCTTGTCCATGATGCAAACGAGGGACAACAGGGGGCAGTGAGGAGAGAATAAGCGGATGGTAAGGATGGTTCATCTAATTCTAATCTTGCAGGTGTTTCACAGCCATTCTAGAAAGTGGAAATTACGATAGCTCAAAAAACAGGGAGAAAATGATCAATCTGGGCTGCAGATTTTGCTTCACAGGTGAGGAATTTTAATGCTGTGCTGGACATGCACCACAGACACCATCAGTTGAACAGTGTGTTTGTGTTCTTAAGGCTCAGATGAATAGATTTCCAGATGAACCATATTCCAAGGTAATGTTAACTATAAAGCATTAAGATTCTTAAGGGGGGTTTCTCATACAAGCGTAATATAAATGTTTAGAACCTGAACAGGAGTTTGACCCAGGTTTAATGGAGGAGTGCACTCCACTCTAAGAAGTGGAAAGAATACTGATTAGCGCTGCCGTCATCTTGGCTAAGGGTGAGAGTGTGTGTGTTTGTGTGTGTGCTTATGGGTCTACCCTCTGGTTGAAGGATGGCCTCCATCGGTCTCCATCCACAGATGCTCTTTGGACATTATACACATATGCTAATGGTGTAGACGCAGCATTAGATGACACTGTAATGGCAATGTGAGCAGAGCAGCATGTGACATCGCTTGTATGACAGAGAACACATGTCTTTTGAAGCAAATGGGGTGAGTTATGAGTGGATGGATAAAAGTGAAAGGTGCATGTTGCTTCTGTTTTATAAATAAAACTGAAGGACAGGACAGCACTTCTCCTTAGCTGTGCTTAACCTTAGCTGTGCATAAATATGTGTGTGTGGAAGGAGGACAGCAGTCCCATGTACTAAACACCTGAGCAAATGTTTTCTTTGCAGGGACAAGTGAGGAAGGAGGACAAAGAACAAGAGATTGCTCAAAGGATGAATCTTCTTTGGTGTTCCTTCAATGGATCTTTCATCAAAATGGAGCCAAAATACCACTATCATGCAAGTATGGCCAATCTGCTGGCTAGTTTCTTCAGTGGGTTTAATGTAAGAGCTAAAATAAACGATGATAATGATCTATACTCTTCAAGCCAAATGCACTGTAAGTACCACAGGCATTTGAAAGCCAAGGCTTGAATCAGTGTCACCCACTGCCATCCACCGAATCAGCAAGGGCCTATACCATACCTGCCGGCAGGTCAGCTCGCCTCTCAAAGCTGGGCAGTTTGTCTACAAAAGCGTCATCTTCTGACATCAGACAAAAACGTCAGCCCAAAAGACAGGACGAGAAAGACAACAAAATAGAAACAAAAGTAAAAGCAATTCAACTTAAACAACAAGGACATCAAAGTAAAAAAAATTACAAAATACAGTCATCAAATTAGGACACGCAACGCAGACCACACAGCACAAACGGAAAATGATGAATGATGACAAGTAAAAAAAAAATGAATAAAAATACCACACATGAACACAGGGGCAAAAGAACTAAGCATACCGAGAACTATCAAATCCATAAATCTCTTGATTTAAGAGACAGTATCCAAGCTTTTGAGAGCTTTGCTGCGAAAAGCAAGTCTTTTGATTACAATTCCTAAACCCAAACATAACTTTAAATGGAATATTGCAGAGTCAACAAAAACACACAAAGCGGGCAAACCCTTCACAGTATCATTCATGCAGACGTGCACTGACAGATTATTCAAATGGGAATAAGACTGCATCTACAAACTACTAGGGCTGTAACGATACACCGAACCAACGATACGGTTTGTATCATGATTTTCGACCCACAATTTGGTCAGTATCACGATTCTTTTTTTTTTTTTTTTTGGGAGGGGGTGTTACTGCTTAGTAGTGATGGACATGGCAGGTTTTTTTTAGATGTACTGAATTACTAGAATCAGAATCACTGAATCATCCAGTGCTTGGCGGGAGAAGCCTGCGACTCCGTCTTCCTGAACTGATACAAGGCTTCATGTTTTAGTTCAGTTCACAGCTTCCAGGACCGGGAGTGTTGTGGCTGTGCTGCATTGACAATAAACTTGTTTATAAATCATGATGTTTTAACTGTCCTGTCCTATGGTAGCTGTGCTATTTAACTGGTCTACTCGGCAAATAGAGCTCAGTGAAAGATCTGTTCACTGAATGTATACCCCACAGTACATTCAGTGAAGCATTCACACTGAACATGTACCGTTCCTTTGCAAATTGTCACAATGAGAGTCACGTATTTTCTCAAACTGTGGGTTTTACACACTACTTGTTACATGTAGTGTCCTACAGTTCGTGAGTTGTTGCAGTGGCAATTTAGCAGAGTTAAAAAAAAGTCTCATTCTCTTCTCATTACTGCCAGCCTAACATTTTAAGTTTATCTGGAAACTAAATATGTTAAAACAACAGAGACCAACGATCGCCAAGAAAGTGAATCCCTCAGAGGAAAATGATTCAGGAGAGTGTAGTTCACCGAGTGATTCATTCATGCAGGCAGCATGCACAATCACTCCCCACCTCCCTCCCTCCCGGTGCTGCTGACAGCTCAACTGAACTGAGAAACGAACAAACGACTTGAGGAAGTGATTTGGTTCAGCCTGTTCCCTTAAAAGATTTGTTATTTTGAATTAATCGTTAATGAACGACACAACACTAATCTGGATGGGAAGGATAACTCCAGGAGTTGGAACGGGTGTGTCGCAATTCTGTCTTCTCATACATCTGAGTGTCGTGATTTCAGTTTCATATCGCATATCGTTACAGCCCTAGAAACTACTGATCTTTTAGTGGTAATTTTACATACCCTCAATGCCGTTGCTCATTTACAAAACAACTTTTTGCATATCAGTCCACAGCAATTTCATTATTGCCATCATTCAGCCACATGCAAAAAATCTTATACTGGCTAACTTGCATTTGACAAGAAAAAGTCATATAAAAGAAATGCTTAAAATAGACATGCTACAACCATCTACCATTCTTTGAAAAGATGCACTGAAAGCTCAGTAAATTAGGGTTAAACGACAGGGCCAAGTTCAAAATTACAGTCACTAAGGTCATAATTATGTCCTTAAAACCACTGTAGCATAAAACAGAGTTTGAGCCTTATAGAGTTTATTCACAACACCGCTGCAGGACAAGATACTCTCGAGCCAGATATGTGGCCAGATTGGATTTTCTCACACACACACACACACAAAAAACACACAAACGTACAGAGCAGCACAGCAGGAAGAACGATGGGAAATGGAGTCACACCTGACACAGACACGGAGAGCTCTTTACCGACGGTGGGCGTTGTGGCAGCACTTAGGGAGTTGGTGGAGGAGATGGAGGAGGTGCTCTCAGCCCGGGCCAGCGGTGCAATGGGCGGGGGGCTTGACGAGTGGACCGGGGGACTGAAAGGCCGATTCTGAGAGGACAGGCAGGCAAACAGGAAGCCAGAGGTAATGCAAACAAGCAAGGTAAATTACTCTCTGAGAGCAAGGGATTCAGTCAAGGATTCAGCGGCCGTGTTGCTAATGTTGCTGAATGTTTTTATAGTGTTCTACTGAATGTTTTGATAGTCAGTGTGACCTATAGCTGTGAGTCATATACACTATATGCCCAAAAGTAACCAGGGAATCATCCTAATTAGCCAATTCAGCTTAAGGTGCACCCATTGCTGATACAGGCATTCAGTTACATACATAGATAGGAAAGAACTGCCAATGGGTCACCATGCCAAAAGCAAGTCATTAGTTAGAGGGGTATAAAGACCCCAGCACTGTGCTGAGGAGCAGTGGACTTACATTCTCTGGACTGACAGAGTTCTGTCCAGAACATTTGGAATAAGTTAGAGTAAAGTTAATGATCCAGAAATATTAATAAACATCTGTACCAGACCTCTCTAATGGTCTTGTAATCAAATCATTACAATATTGTTGTCTAGTGTAGAGACTTCAACAAAAGAGTAGAGGAGATTACTACAGCAAAAATGAGGGGAGTTGTGAGGGACCCTTGATTTCAAAGGGGTGATGCTGTATGAGTAGGTGTCTACAAACTTTTGGACATACAGTGTAATGACCTCTTAAATTCATTTCAACACAGATATTTAGGAAACATATCGAAGTATCATCTAAATCTTACATATTTTGGTATTGTATTGGTTCAAAATTATATAAAAAAAAAAAAAAACAAATGCACAAATTAAAAACCAAGCAGTATGCATTAATTAGACTTTTGATATACTATTTATATAACTACAACATTTGCATATTTTATTCAACACTCCAGCTAATTTTTTGGACAATATAATTTAGCTTTAATTATAATCGATTAAATGTTCGAAAAATCAATGTACTAGAGTCACCACTTTCAGAATGTTGCTGCAAGTTGCATTAAAGCATTTTACGTCCTTAAAAGTGCAGTCAGTATCTGCGTTCAACAGTTCAAATACTGATCTGACATAATGACAGCAAGGCCTGGACACACTGAATATCACCTCTGCTTTGTTTACTAAGAGTTAACTATTTGAGAGATGAAAAGATTAACCAAGTAGTTCCTGTGTTGCAGAATGTTTGAGCTGCCACATACCACGTCCCCTACACTCGCTTTCCCAGGAGCCAGTTTGGGACGGGAGGGTGGCCTTGGCGGGGGAGGGGGAGGGCTGCTAGCAGCCAGTGGCGTTGCAGGGCGTGCAGGAGAGGAGGAGCCTGTGGATCAAGGGGATGTCATTATAATAACATTTTGCAAGGGAGAAAGGGTGTCATGCATCAAAGCCATTTGTTATGATGAGCATAAAAAAGTTCAGCACAAATACATACATTACAAGGGCATCATAGCATGCTGACAGGGATTCGAGTAGTTTATAATTTATGTATGATGTACAAGTACATTTTCCAATATACACAACACCTCACAGATCAATGCCATTCATTTACCATCTTCTTTCTCCAGTCTCTTTAAAAATACGAAAAATTTATATAATACAAAATATATTATAGACAATATATTTTCACTACAAAAAATACATGGACTAATGTATTGATCCAAATACATGACCCAAACACCAATATATTTTAAATATATTTTAAATATACAAAAAATTGCCGCTTTGGTATATTGTAGCATATTTCTAAAAATAAATTTATTTTTCATTATATTTATTTTCAATATATGCAAACGTATATGAAAATTAATTTAATACTTATATATGACAGGTATACCCCAAATCCTTAAACTGCGCTGTATGTATTTGTTTGTTCTAATTGTCACATAAAT
>JBBPCW010000106.1:9686494-9696543 GCA_037974425.1 Phenacogrammus interruptus
TTAGCCAGAGCTAGGCAGATAAAGAAGATGGACAAAAGGCTAGAAGTGTCATGGTAACAATTAAAAAAGTGACAACACATCATGTTGTGATTTTCTATGAGTGAGATCAATCTCATGAGAATAAAAAAACATATTCAACTGACAGCAAATACAAAAGGTAGCTCAAAAGTAGATTTTGAAGCACCGCAAGACTACTTTTCAAGACAAAGAATGTGGCTTTGAAGCAAAGCAGCTTGGAAAATCTCTTTTTTGATGAGTCAGGACTGGAGAAAATGGCATTTTCTGTGAACTAGCAGTTTATAATGCTTTCCCTTTCAGTTCAAACTGCTGAACAATTAAACAATATATTTTATATTCAAAGCAACAGCTCTAACCCCGGTTTCGATCAATTGTCTGGCTGTTCAGTACTAAGTGTGCTTCACTTGAATAGTTACTGTTAAGAAACACATCTTCAGACCATCTGTTTTTAAACATACACATCTGACAGCCACAACATCAAAATCACTGAGAAGTGAAGTGAATAAAGTGGGTTTTCCCATGACAGTGGCACCTGTCAGGGAGTGGAGTATATTAGGCAGCCAGTGAAAAGTCGGTCCTTGAAGTTGATGTGTTGGAAGCAGAGAAAAAGCATAAGAATCTGAACAACTTTGACAAGAGCCAGAGTGATGGCTAGACGACTGGGTCAGAGCATTTCCAAAATGCCGGGTCTTGTAGGGTGGTTCCAGTGTACTGTAGTCAGTACCTGCTAAACGTTGTCCAAGAAAGGACAATCAGTGAACTGGCGTCGGTGTCATGGGTGCCCAAGGATCACTGATGTGCACTGGTAGCGAAGGCTAGCATATCCAGTCCACACCAACAGAAGAACTGTTGCACAAATGGCTGGAAAAGTTCATGCTGGAGATGACAGAAAGGTTTCACATCATTGCAGCTTGTAGGATATGCGGCTGCGAAGCCACAGACTGGTCAGAGTGGACATGCAGAGTCCTGTAAACTGCTGAAAGTGGCTACAGCGGACAGGAGCCCCAGCTCTAGACTATGGAGCAGTGGAAGAGGGTGGTGTGGTCTGATGCATCATATGGACAAACTAGTGTACTTCTGTGACTTTCCTAAGAAAGAGACTGAACCACGGTGTGCTATGAAAGACGGAAAGCTGGCATAAGCTGTGTGATGCTGGAACACTTTCATGTGGATGTTACCGTGACAAGTACCACCAACCTAAAGATTGTTGCCGACCAAGTACAGCAGGACAATGTGCTTTAATACACTTCAGAAAATGTTCAAGAACGGTTTGGTATGGTAACATGACAAAGAGTTCGTGCTGATTTAGAATCGATAATTGGCAGATCTTAAACAGATCGAGCATCTGTGGTTTTTGCGGGACAAGCTTGTCCGATCCGTGAATGCACCTCCTCGCAACTTCTGCCGACATCTTGCTGCGGTGGAACATGTCTACATTTTGTAGAGTTCATGCCTCAATGGGTTTTGGTGGTAAGAGGAAGGGCCTGCATAATATGAGGCAGATGATTTTAATGTTATAGTTGATTAGTATATATTTGAAAGACTGAAACACTAACATTCACTCTAGTGTTATCTAGTTTCCCAAATGAAGGTGCAAAATGGTGCTGCCGTAATGCTCTAAGCAGTCGCCACTGACTCTGATCCTTGAGATTTAGTTCCAAGGAACAATGAAAAAACAAATGAATGCAAAAACAAATGAAATTTATCAGAAGTCTTTAAATGGCCTGATCACAGTCCTAATCTACATTCAGATTGTCAGGCCGAAGTGGCATAACTCTTATTTTCGCCTTAACGTGACCCAGATCTGGCGTTTCCATGAGTATGCATACCTAAATCACTTCTTTATGTGATCCTAAATCTTATTGGTGGCTATGCAACCTCAGAGAAAACACTCAGATCAGAATTTGTGCTTAGTTTTTAACTACGCTTCTAAACATTGTGCCATTATCCTGGCTAACTTGAAGTTTCTGCCAGTAAACGTTGTAGGTCTTATTTCGGCTTATTTCAGGCAGGAAAGGCCAAATACACAACCATGGATGCACACAGACACAAGCATAGGTGCATGACAAGCTACAGTAGCTAACACAAATTTCTATCCACAGATTGATGCTTGATGTCTCCTTGTTGTGACAAAAAAAATATATACACTTTAGGATTCTTTTTGGACAAACAGGACAGATTCACAACAGATTTGTGTGCCAGTGCTGGCTGCATCAAGAGGGTACAAACTGCAGTGGAAAACAAATAAGGTATCAGGTGGCAAAAAGCATTAGCATATCATTAAAGAAACCATAGTGGAAATTAGCATTATGTTCTTTCGGCTTGCTTTTTGTTCTAGCAACTGTCATAGAGTACCTGAAGGCTGTGAAGTAACTGCACACATTTCTAATGTTAAAATCTCTATTTTGTCCTCTATAAGTGACTAATTATATTTAATTGAAGTATGCACTCTTTTTCTGTCCAAAATCCTATTATACAGTAAAAATTGGTTGTTCAGTTACATTTTTGTGCTCTGTTTTTAAATCATGCCAAACTAAATCTGAGATTTTACTTGTTTTTAAAGAGCTGCAACGGAAAGCATGTCCTGTTTCCTGATGTTATTGAGGAACGAACATCCTGTCCTTGCTCCATTTATCTTCGGTGTCTTTTTCTCTGATTTCAATACTGAAAGAGAATCAAATGCAATTTGGGTTACACGTCCGCAGTGACGGAGATGTGCTCCAGAGCAGCCCAAGTGACGCACGTTACCGAGTCTCTATAACGGATATGGCTTCTCCAGTGAAATTAATTCGGGGTGAGCTGCCACATTTGGCCAAGCCCTATTTCCGGACGCAGGATGAGGACTCTCCTGTCACGTCCTTCTGATGGTCCCACGGTGGTAAGGTCAACCGACTTGGGCCTCTGCTTGGAGGAGCTGAAGGGAGAGATCTTGAAGCACAGGAGAGCCTGTATGTAGGGCACTCCTACACACCAGAAAACAGCAGCACAGACACATGAAAGTGAAATGATTGTGCCTGCGCTTCTGCTTTAGGCACTGTCGGAAAATATGGGCATTTCAGAGAGAGGCCAAACGAAGCACTGAAAACAAAGCTTTCTTTCCTCTCTGAGCTGATTCTTTGGGTAATTCAGCCTCACTTATGGCCAATATGGATCTTTGGTTCACCAAAAGACTCATATCCATCACTTTTCAATAAGTACCTGTCAGAGTGGACCTGTGGTCAGCTGGGGCAGCTAATAGTTTGAAGCCCAAGACCACTAAGCATCTCTGAGGTACCCTGAGCAAGATATTGTCCCCACACACTGCTCCCCGGGCGCTGTGTTCCTGGCTGTGCACTGTTTCACTTGGTGAATGGGTTAAATGCATAGGAACAAGTTCGTGCTGTTCACACTGTGTGCTGTGGCGTGTTCACATATGACAGAATGGTCACTTCACATAGACCTGCAGTCAGCAACACACCTGGAGTTTTGCTCCAACCTGCTGCCCTCCCCTTACCTAATACTAATCTGATCTAGCCAATTAAGAAGATCATTAGCTGAATAGAAAAAATGATCTCCAGGACCAAGGTTGGTGCCCACTTTTACACACCACGGATCTAAATTGAGATTAAGAGCGTTCACACTATTGGAGCAAACGTTTTGGGCATTTATCTTTAATGGAGCCATTGTTTGTTGCCTTGGGTGAATCTGAATAGCATCAAAAGTTATTATAAATAAACTGAAGTGTTACTGATGTGTGGTTTGCTGCAAAGAATGATGATGCAGGGAACGTTTTTGCTTTACAACAGTGTGAATGCTTGAAACATATATACTCACAGGTGCTGTGTAGCTAAAGTAAACTAACCCATGGAAATGTCACAGTCGGGTGTTTACTTACATCAATGGCCTTGATGCACAGTGTGTCAGGTTACTCAAGAAGGTTTTATAACCATGGCAGAGCAAATATATAGAAGCACTGATAGAGAGGAAGACCGGAATTGTGCCTGTGTTTCATGAAATACAATATGAATGTCAAATGTTTACATGAATTAAACAGTGAAAGGCATCAGGCTGATTGTTTTGGAAAAAAATTATACATGCTGCTTAATGGATATGTTTAGGTCAACTTCAAATGATCTGCTCTGGTCCAAAGTCGTGAGATCTAAGCAGCACCTGTATATGACGTGTGCAGCGTTTGGGTTTTATGAATGCGCATGGCGTCGTTAGATCTCAAGTATTGAGGTCACAGGACTCAAGTGGCCATCCTCCTGGAGGTCTGATTTACAAGCAGTGGGAGGGCCAGGAGGGCAGCAGCTGCTGTGGCCCAAGCTTTAGAGGGACTGGGTCAGCGGAGGGCAAGATGGCAGCATGTACGCTGTGACGTACGAAAAGGTTTCAGGATCTATTACCACCCCATCACAGCACAGCAGTGATATGACCCTGCCTTGCCAGGGCGAAATAAGAAGATTCAAATACGTCAAGAGAGCTGGCGACTTTTCCACCTCAACTGCAGGAATCTTGATTCAATATCGCTTACATAATCCTCATTACATAATAACTTAATTCAGCAGCTGTTGTTGCACTTACAAGTACTCAGAGTTAAAATCATTTTCACTTACAGTAGCATGACTCTGTGACCCTACAGTGAGGATCTGACACTTTCTCACCTACTTTCTCTCAGAGACAACTGTCTCTCCCTCCACTTTGCTCTCTTTCTTTCGACGACGTCTTGCTACTCTGAAGCCCCTTTAATGTTGGCCATTGCAGGCTTGTGTAACAAATTTTAACCAGCTGCTAGATTTTCTAAAGTTGGTGTGATTTTACATGAATCACCATGGAGCTGACTTCAACAGACCCACCACTGGTCCCAGGCCAAAGAGCAGCAAAAACAAGAACAGTCCATTCAGACTACTCTACGCTATAATTAATGTCCTGTCTCAAAGGGTTTAGACAAGAGATCTTTTGCATACACTTCTTGTAAAGTTTTCACAGACCTGAACATCTATGTCAGCAACAAAGCAAATTGCAGGCTGTTTCTCTGTGTGGCTGCAATATAAACCACTAAAAGTGGTCATCTGTTCAAAGAAGGAGTGACTGTTAACAGATGAGATTGGCCAACGTCTACTGAATTGGCATGTCAGTGTCTTCAGTGATGACATCAGCAGGGGTGGGGTGGGTAATACGTAATGCTTTACTACTGTCAGAAGGTGGAACCTAAAAGTCGTTTGCCAAATAGCCACAACAAAAGGAGAAGAAGGAAAAGGCAGTTGGTAAAACCTCGGAGATACTGTTAGATTAGATGTGACTGCACGAACTGGAGAACCTTAGAAATGAAAAATATGAAACTATGGTGCAGTGCATGTGTGAATCACAATGCTGGCCTCAACATCATGATGATTGTCACTCCATTACCCCAATCCTAGACCAGATGTTTAAATGTAGATGCTCTGATAATGCACCACGTGGCCAAAAGTAAAACACCCCTTTGAATGAGTGGGTTTGGTTATTTCAGTCACACCCATAACTATCACATACACAACCACCATGCAATTTCCGAAAACAAATACAGGCTGTAGAACGGGTCTGCAGGTGATGGAATTCCATCCTGTTCAACAGGTCATCAGATCTTTACCCAGAGTATCTCCAGGTGTGTTGTTGTGACGTGGAAATGGCTTGGAGTGTTGTAGACAAAGAGAGGAGCTACAGAAACTGAATAGGACCACAGAGTGCTGAAGTGTGCAGCACATACAAATTGTCCAAAATTGGTTCCAACATTTGTCCATTATTGGTTGCAACAATTGGTTCCAAATTGCTTCTTGAAATCTTACTGCTTTTATACATAGTTGTGTGCTTCCAACGTTGTGGCAATAGTCTAGAGCGCACCCAATCCTGTGTCAGCATGACACTGCAAGCAAAGCAAATGAAGTACTGTTTTGTGAGGTCTAGTTGGTGCAGAATTTAAAGTTTAGAAGCCAATTCATGCCTCTGTGAATGACCAACATTAATAAAAGTTCAAAGCCTTATCAGAATCAGAAAACTATCTTGATCTCAGAGGAAATTGCTTTTGTTATGACTGCCCAGAGATACAGAGACGGGAACAATATAACATGTAAAGTCTAAATAAATCTAATACCAATGCTGCATAAAATACTCAGTAAGAAATACACTATGCTATATACAAAAATGCTGGGCATAAATTCTATAGATAAGTAACTTACGGTTCAGTGAATTACTAGTAACACATGAAGAGTTTAGGAGTACATTATTGCATGTAGTAGAAATCTGTAGTATATAAGTTATAATAACATAAGTAGTGATATTGCACATGGTAGCTAAGACTTTTGCACATAATAATAAGATGTTGCCCATAATTAATTGATTTTGCACCCAATAAGAAATGTTCATAATATTGCTCATGGCCGACTACTGCACAAAATAAAATAATAATGCACATAATGACAATGCTTTCAACCCAATGAGAAGATTATTGTTCATATTAACATACAGATTCTGTTTACCCAGATTCCAAAAATCCTGCTATGTCACTATAACAAGCTACAACAAGTTTTCATCTGTTCCTCTTGTTCGGACTACCTTCAAAATTGATTTTATCTTAAAATCCCTACCTGACATTTATTATCAACACACAATAAACATTAGTTGAAATGACTGCATTACATTAGAATTATAAAATACCACTCATTCTCTCATCTTCTGCAGCAGTCATCCCACACTGTGGGGTACATTTTAATTTCAGATGAAAAGAAGAGAAATATCCTAACAAATATCTGTTTCTATTCTGATACATGCTAATACTCCTAATGCAGTTCTGTGTTACTCAGTACTTGAGTAGTTTTTTTTAGTAATGGTAGTTTTAAGTTTAAATTATGCCAGAGTCATTATTTAATTAAAGTAAAAGCCTGTTTACCTCACTTACTTTACTATTACTCTACCAACAAAGTGTTGCAGTATGGCACCACCACACAGTGCATTGACTGTGATCTCTGCTTTTGGTGTGTGAAGATGATTTAGCATTATCTCTGTGTTTCTCCATACATCTACACATACAGGAACACATCTTTTCTCACACTGGTGTGTAAAACCTGTTATCTCTAAATCATTTGTTTTCATTATCATCACTCAGCTGTCTGTCTATCGCTGGAAAAAATCATCAGTTTATGTTTAGTGGTCTGTACAGCAGTAAATGGTAAGAATGTGACAGTCACAGGAAAAGTACAGTGGTGGAAAAGCCAGCAATTATCACATTCCTCTCTTTCACTCACGTGTCTTTTTGTCACTTCAAAACTTTTTTTGCATACAAAGTTCAAATGTGTTTGAAGCTTCCAACCAATATGTGTAAGAACGGATTTTCAGACTATCAAACACAAAACAGCTTGCAAACTGAACATGAAAATACACAAATAGCCACAGGATTCACCATTGCTTTAGTAAAACTGGTGTTCCTCTACCGGTTAGTGCTAAGGATGTTGCTAATGCTGAAAGCACTTTATAATGGCAGGTTTAGTCTGACTAACCGTTCTATGAACACTGTTATTTGTGATAACAGCGGGCTTTTCCTGCAATGATTATCTTTCTAATTGTTAACAACATGCTTAGCTTTAAACTACTCCTTCAGCACAGACTTAACAGAAAACAAATACATTAAACAACTTATATCAGATTATATTTCACCACAGCAAACTCCAGAGCTTCAGCACCTTCTTTGTCCCTTAATCAAGCATTTTGGTTGAGAGCCATGATCGAGGTTCAACTAAACAAACTGGGGTTCACCAGGAACAAACAGAATATAGTTCAATAAACAAGCTGTGAAATGGTTTACAGACTAGTGGGGAAAAACAACACTCCTGGCAAATATTGATAAACCTGAGCTGGACATGATTTTGCAACAGTTTCATGAATTTGTAACGCAAAAAGTTTACTGCTGTTTTAGTGGAAGGAACTGCCAGTAACAATATTTGATGTAGTGGTGGGTTCTTTGCTCTCCTTTATTCTTTAAGAATTCTCTATTCACACCCACAGCTCTTACATGTGAACAGATCTCAGCTGTGGTGCTGTTTATATAACACACTGTCTAGCCTGCTCTTTCTTAAGCAGAAGTAGTTAAAATCCCCAAACAGCTTCAGCTGGGATATAGTCCAGTCTTTAAAATTGTGAGAAATGATCCTCCGTTGGAGAAAATCAGAGTACATAGGTAAATATGAAATTTAATACATTAGAGGATATGTAAATACCTAAGCTTTGAATGATACACTGTATTGACAAAAGTATTAGGACACAGTTTAGGGAAGAACCTTTTCTATTCCAGCATGACTGTACCCCAGTGCACAAAGCGAGCTCCATAAAGACAAGACTGGATGAGTTTGACTGTGTGGGACAGAACTTGACTATCCAACACAGAGCTCTGACCTCAACCCCATCCAACACCTTTGGGATGAACTGCGAGCCAGGCCTTCTCATCCAACATCAGTGCCTGACCTCATAAATACTCTACAGAGTGAATGGGTAAAAATTCCCACATAAACACCAGAATCTTGTGGAAAACCGGCCAATAAGAGTAGAAGGTGTTATAGCTACAAAAGGGGACCAACTCCATATTAAAGTCTATGTATTTGAATGTACTGTCATTAAAATCTCTATTGGTGTAATGGTCAGGCGTCCGTCCCAATACTTTTGTCCACATAGTGTATTCAATGACCAGTGTTCAGTATTTGAGCTTTCAAATGTGCTTGAAAGCAGAAACCCTTATAAACTGACCCTTGGGTGCCAGTACCATAATAGCAGGGAGAGCCCTGCATCCTCCCCACATTAAAAATGCTTCCAGCACCCATGCGATGACCCTTGAAGCGGTAGCAAACATATACTATATATACAGTATACTCTGATAAGGCATCACAAGGCGTCTATGTGTCATTCTGTTAAGCAATAAATCTGTCCTGATGTCCAAATGACATCAGAGTTGTTTTCTTTTAATTAATATCTGGCTGAAGCGTTTATTTGTAAGGAAAAGATTTTAACTTCAGATTATTTCTGTGCAATTACATAATAAATGACGAAAGGGAGCAAGACCACGTCCGCACTCTTCCTCCTCCACCACTACTTAGCCATATATGTACACATTCAGCTTGTCCTTGTTTTTTGGACTCTTCCCTCAGGCCCACCCTTCCTCTACCCTCTCTCTGTTGTCTATTGGTATGTAGGCATCAGGAGGATTTTTGGACATCGCAGCACAGCAAGATGCGTCTCATAATTAAAATCTGTTCTATGCATTCTTGTAATCTTTTCTGTTACATTCAAAAACCTAAACACAGATCATAAAGCATCCAAGAGCCAAAGTGCAGGTCTAATGTTTGTTCCGATCCTAGATCTGCATTCCTTCTGTAAAGCTTCATTAGGACAAGTCTTAGTCTGCATTATTGTCTGATAAAAGACATTATTTAACACATATAAGGACAAGGAGATATACGGAACTAACTAGTATATGGTGTATTTGCTTTATTTTCATGGTATTGCCTTTGCTTTCGGATTGTGCTCTGCTAAAATCTGTGCATACAGGTTGCGTTCGCTGAGTCATTTGCCTCGAGGTAATGTAAGAAAGCACGCACAGATCAATAAATCCAGTACTGCTTAACTGTGGGAATCCCAGTTGAAATGATTGAGCAATCACCGCATCGAGTAAAATCTTGTCGTTCATAATGGCTTTGTGGCCACAAGTGCTGCTAAATACGCCCTCATTTAACTCAAGAGATCTGAGTGTTCTCTACACCGCACAAAATGGAGGGGTAGAGCATGAAAATGTTTGGGTGGTATCGCATAGAGCTGAGTTGAATCAGCCGGAGCCCATTTTAATGGGGTTGCTATGGCAACATCAGCTCTGCAGTGGCCCAACTTTAGACACAACACTGTGGTAGCGCTTAGCTTGTTCATCGTGTCTGTAGAGGAGATAGCAGTGATTAGAAAGCTGCCTCTCTCTCTCTCTCTCTCTCTCTCTCTCTCTCTCTCTCTCTCTCTCTCTCTCTCTCTCTCTCTCTCTCTCT
>JBBPCW010000106.1:9705885-9717886 GCA_037974425.1 Phenacogrammus interruptus
GCAGCTCAGATCAGAGACCAGATAAATGCCACACAGAGTTCTAGCAGCAGACCCATCTCTAGAACAACTGTTAAGAGGAGACTGCGCGAATCAGGCCTTCATGGTCAAATAGCTGCCAGGAAACCACTGCTAAGGAGAGGCAACAAGCAGAAGAGATTTGTTTGAGCCAAGAAACACAAGGAATGGACATTAGACCAGCAGAAATCTGTGCTTTGGTCTGATGAGTCCAAATTTTAGATGTTTGGTTCCAACCGCCGTGTCTTTGTGAGATGCAGAAAAGGTGAACGGATGGATTCAACATGCCTGGTTCCCACTGTGAAGAGGAGGAGGTGTGATGGTGTGGGGGTGTTTTGCTGGTGACACTGTTGGGGATTCATTCAAAATTGAAGGCACACTGAGCCAGCATGGCTACCACAGCATCCTGCACTGGTCTGCGTTTAGTTGGACGATCATTTATTTTTCAAAAAGACAATGACCCCAAACACACCTTCAGGCTGTGTAAGGGCTATTTGATGGAGTGCTGCGGCAGATGACCTGGCCTCCACAGTCACCAGACCTGAACCCAATCGAGATGGTTTGGGGAGAGCTGGACCGCAGAGTGAAGGCAAAGAGGCCAACAAGTGCTGAACACCTCTGGGAACTCCTTCAAGACTGTTGGAAAACCATTTCGGGTGACTACCTCTTGAAGCTCATCGAGAGAATGCCAAGAGTGTGCAAAGCAGTAATCAGAGCAAAGGATGGCTATTTTGAAGAAACTCCACATTTTTGAATAACTCCACATGTGTGCATTCATAGTTTTGATGCCTTCAGTGAGAATCTACGATGTAAATAGTCATGAAAATTAAGAAAACGCAGTGAATGAGAAGGTGTGTCCAAACTCTTAGCCTGTACTGTATAATAATATTTATCTTTACATTTATAAATATAAATCTATATTACATATTCATATTTGTATTATTGTATCTTATATTGTTCAGTACATTGTTTATTGCATCTTTACATATTATTGTTGTTTCTATATTATTGTGCTTGAGAGACAGAATCAAATTCCTTGTATGCCCTTGCCCACACACTTGGCCAATAAACGCAGTTCTGATCTGATGATAATTGAAGTTAATAAAATGCACAGTGAGGAAACACTGATGAATCAAAACACTGAAATCACCTGCCTAATGTTGTGTAGGGTCTCCAAGTGCCAGCTAAACAGTTCTGGCTCATAAATGCATGGACTTTACCAGATCTCTGTAAAGAAGCTCTGGTTTCTGGCACCAAGACACGCATAAGTGAGCCTTGAGCACCTATGACCCTGTTGCTGGTTCACTGAATGTCCTTCCTCAGACAGGTACTGGTCATTGCATACTGGGAAGAACCCACATAACCTGCTGTTTTGGATCTGCTGTCTTTACTACGTCTCAGATCCTTACGTTTGCTGATTATCTACAGCTTCAAGAATGGACTTTTCACGTACTGCATAATATATCCCACATTACTGATAATATAATCCCCTTATTATGCCAATATATCGAGATAATCAATGAACTCTACTAATTTATCAGTATTCTTAGTGTCAGTATTCTAAGGGCCAGTTAGTATAAACCTCCATTTGAAATAGCTAGAGGCTAAAGAAAAAGACCATGAAACCAGGAAAATATGTTCATGCTTCGTTTTTAATCACTTCATAGAAAAGTAGTTTTAGATTTTATTGAACACAATATACAATATTATACCATACATTGTGTGAAACATTGAATATTCACCTGCAACAATGTGGGATTACTAGACGAAAAAAAACCCATCCCTCATGCAGATAGTACTAACTCTGCCTAATCCTTTTGGACACAAATTGTACCAAAAGATCTTAAACATAGATGAACAAAGTTATACTGACAATTTGAATTTCAAAACTGCTAACAAGGTCAGAAAAGTAGTTCACATTAGCACAAATAATTACAGATCACATTTCTTGTAGTTCATATCAATTTTCACATTGGTGTTCAGAAGTTGTGACATTTGTGACCATTATGTGTGGTTCGCGAGTCCAACGTATAAAAATTTCTGAGCCGTTCTTAGCAATCTGCATTCAAAAAGCTGTGGAAGTTTCAGATGGAGTGCCACTCTGTGTACAATCTTGTGGTATCAAGTTTTTGATGTCGCACCAAACAGTGATACACAAAGCTTCTAATATTTGACAGAATGTCTACAGTATGTTCTTGTGTCTTATCTACAGACTCTCCCCGTAACCAATGGGTTGTGTGTCTCTTAAGCTACTTTCTGGGCAGTTGAAAATTGTGCGATATATTATATAGCCTATATAGTATAATTTATATATATATATATATATATATATATATATATATATTCAGCAATATTTAAAACCAAAAAACAATATTACCAAATATAACAGACTCAATGCAAGAGCCCACTACACAAAAAACACCACCAATTTATCGGTAATGCAAGTGCATATAAATTAAAAATAAATTTACAAAGAAACATCATTCCTTATGTACAGTCAAAGGTAATAAATACACTGTTATGAACAGCAAAGGACCGACTTGAGCTAATATAAACAAACCAAACAAAGAGTCATGTGAAAAGGGCATGAGCAGATGATAGAAGTGACCTCATACGTACAAGGACACACACGCACACACACGCACGCACGCACACCCACACACTTTTGCATGCTACTTTGGCCATATTCTATTTCTACTAGTGAGTCATAGATCAGATGAACAGGAGAATAATGGGTATTAAATATAATAAAGTAATACAGGTTTCTGAATGTGGTCAAATATAACAGTAAATTAGCCATATGCTTGACCAGCATCTGGGTTTCGAGGTGTAAAACTGGAGGGTTATATTTAAAACACTAAGAGAAATGTGTCACTGGTCTTTGTGAATACCTATGAGATTTATGTAATCATGTCCTCTAATAAAACCCCAGGAGATGTGTTCTGTGACAGTGACACTGATTCAACTGACGTCAATGTATAAAATATGGATTTTTTTTTTTTAATCTTGTCTTCAAGGCTGAACACAGGGAACATGGGAAGATTTACTTAATAGTTCTCAAGTCAAATTTGCTTGCAAGATTTCTTTAGAGGTAAATAACGAATATTATTAAATCATAAAAGCTCATGTTGACAGGTCGAACTGCATAGCTTTCATTACTGTCTAAACGATAGTGAGGGCATTTTATGTGGCAAGCGTGAAAATAAATCTCACTGGGGTCGGGAAAACCAAAGGGCAAGGAAGACTGCACCAAATTCTGAAACCGTGTACAGTTCCAGCTTTCAGTTTTAAGATTGTAGGAGCTCTTCACTCATAGGTTTGTTAGATTCAAAATTATGTGAATAATTTGTGAATTTAAATGCGAAGTTTTGTGACATTTATATGGGTATGAGTATACAGGATGCTCTCATAAAAAATAAAATAAAATAAAATAAAATAAATGACAAAGTGCATCGTTCACTGGAATATACATTTCTAAGTTTTCTGAACATATGTCAGACATTTGGATTATTTAGTCATATTGCCAAATATAAAGGAAGACACTGAGTTTTCTCTTCGGCTTATAAAATGATTCTGCAGGTAAGCTGTCTGGTTTGTCTTTAGAAAACAACAACAAAAAAAAGAACATCTTCATGTACAGTTATACTAAAGTGTGTTCAATAAATAAAAAAGACTATTAAAAAGACAATAGTAAAAAAGGCACACAAAGTCTTTAGACAAATGGTACAGAAAAGTAAACAGTTTCTTTCTTTACAAACACTTTTTCATCAGTAGTTCGTGTTCTACCCCGACGCGTCCCGATAGATAGCTTTAGAAAAAACTTGGTACAAAAAAAACTCCAGTCCTCTCAGTAGTGTCGACTCCTCGCAAAACGTTCGCCTGTCAGACAAACAAAGGTCTGCAGTTGGCCCCGATCCTTCATGTTTCTCACAGTCACCTGTCAATCATTCAGCTCCAAAATGTCTGCAGCATTTATTTCCTGAGAGCTCCAACCCAACTGGCTCCGAACACAATTGCAAGGAGGGCCAGTCGTCCTCCTCCCGAGAGGGCCAAAAAAAAGCTCCCTCTCTGGGCTTTGTTAAAAAGCATCAACTGCAAGGTTGCAAGGACAAAAAATGGTTGCTACCCACTAACGCGGGCAGCGAGGTCCTATGTGTCCACTGGTGAGGCGTCTTGGGTCACAATCTGGATGTGTGTGGTAGCAGGCTCCATGTCCTCCCCCTGATCTTCCTCTTCTTCTGGCTCCTCCTCCTCCTCCTCCTCCTCCTCCTCCTCATCCTCGTCTACCTGACTCTGCTCATCCTTTTCCGTGCCTTCTGAGTCCTCCTCCTCCAGAGTAAGCTCGAACTGGAACTTGTCGGCCCCTGGGCCCCCGCTGTGGCCCTCCTTGTCGGGCTGGTAGAAAGGCGGGGAGGGACTCTGGGGGATCATGCTTTGGTACCAGTTCCGATTGTCCTCTAGTGTGTCCAGAATGTCTTGCGCATCAGGGTGCACCAGATCAGCCCATGTCTCCCACAGAGGATGGACAATGTAGTCAATGAACCCGACCTGGAGACAGAGATGAAAGTATACATTATAAATGATGATATAATAGTTTTCTTATTGCTACTAATCATACTAATGCGTAATATTACAGTTTTCTTTCAGACACTAACCTGTGATTTCTCCACGGAGGCAGTGTGTTTGTCACACATGGGGCTGATCTCCATGCCCCGCTCTCTCTCACGGTCACCCTGGTGGAAAAACTCCTCCATGATTCGGTCCGTCCACTGCCTGTACAACTCCAGAGACTTGGTGGGGTTGCTCAGATCAGCACAATGCACCATATTCCGCAGAACCTAAAAGGGAAGTCAATAGGTTTCTGATTAGAACAAATGGGTTTACTTCTTGTATTCGTAGCTTTCTGGCCAGCCCTCTTAAATCTTAATACTTCATACGAGTTAGGTTGGACGCTTAGTTTCAGACTGAAAGCAATCAGCGCTAATCGTTTACATTCATGCCGTTCATCTAAATGATGCAGTTGGAAAAGAACAGAGGGGAGGACGAGAAGAACTACTGAGGAAAACAAAAAGAGGAAAAGGACAATCACAGTAGGTGGCTTTCCTAATAATCCAACCTTCCCTAGACTGGCAGTTTTTTCGATGAAGAGTGGCAAAAGTTGGAAGAGTTTCGCTGCTCTCACTAAGACAGTAGGTACATACACCCTCAAACACGTGGTAAAGGATGTGAAGGTTCTTACCTGTATCCTGTCTGTATAATTATCCAGAAGCAGCACTCCTGAGCTGGTAACTTTCTTCGTTTCCACCATCGTCTTCAGATCAGCTAGTAAGCTCATATGTTTAGACATGTCTGTGGCAAGTACCTGGAGACAATATGAAAAAAAAACAAACTGAGTCTTGGTACAAACATTTGAAAAGAGCATCATTATAAAACTGCGAACATAAACAATAGTTTAAACTTCCGTTTACATTGTGTGAACATTTGTGGGGGTTTTTTTCTATAAAGTACTGTTATACAATGTTGCAGTGATGATATCTGAGCAATCCACTGGTTTAAGAATAGAAACTGAATCTCACCATGTCGATGACCATCTTCCTAAGCGACTGCCTCTGCTTCTTCGTGAGGTTCTGGAAGATGTCACAGTTCTCCTCCTGAAGGAGCTTGAAGCCCACGGCTAGGTGGTGATTCTCCAACACTGACTCATCGTTATACATGAGGGCCAGCTCGGAGTCTAAGAAAGTAAAAATGGAAAAAGGTGGAGGAACGTTTAATCATCGAGGCAACACTCAGGCTGCACTGATGCTGGGGATATTCTGACCACAATCCACAGCAAATGGTTTGCATCAACTTACTCGTATTGATGAGGAACTGGTTAGAAACACCTGGATGGTCCACATCATGGATGGCCGCTGCAAAAATGGCAGCCAGGATTTCCAAATCAGTGAAGACGGCCTGGGAGGGGGGTAAGAATGTAAGTAAATGAAGTTCAATGAGAGGAGATCAGCCTTAGCATATATTCCCTAGTGAGTTCAGTAAAGCCCCATAGCACTAAATGCTAATTAAATTGTGATGAATGAGAGAGGGAGTAGTCTCTTTTGAGGTTTAAAACATCTGCCCTTAGAAGCATGAATGACCAAGGGATCTTCTGCCGTCTGAAAAAGTGTTCTTACATCTAGGGCAGGTGTGGAGAGGAGAATATGTGTGGACTGAGCCACGTCGGCAGCATGAAGACTGTTGTGGTAAGCCACGTCCGAGTGGTAGTGATCCTCCAGGGTCATCATATACGTCACAAACGTATCTGCAGGGATCTTAAACGTCTTCAGCAAGTCTCGTTCCTGTCAAGGAAAGATGGAAGATGCTGCTTAGCCTAAAGATTTAAGATGGATGTGTCACATACATGTGAATTCCAAGTGGAAGCGGACTGACCTGGAAGATCGCATACATGATGCACGTTAGGGGGCGGTTGTGGGAATACTCCGACACGGTGAAGATATTCAACCCCCATTTGTTCAGATCCTCTAACTCCTACAGATGGAAAATGCAGACAGATGCTGGTGAGAATTCTGAGAATCAAACAACCCCGCTCAACCAGCTTTCCCCCGGGAGACAAATCTGACAGCTCATCTCCGGTTCTACCTTAGACAGCAGGTCTTCCTTGTCAGTTTTGACACCGAAGCGGGAGATGCCGCAGTTGAGGCTGGGTCCGTGAGACACCTTCTTCACACCACTGATCTGAGTCATCAGTTGCTGCTTCTTCTTCTTCTCCCGAGCTTTCGGTGTGGGAGGAGGGATCTCCACCTCATTCTGTTTGTCTGTAGGAAACATCCAGAACAAACAAGTCAGAAAGGTTTTTTTTCCAGCAGTAAAAGTTTGGATTTGCAGCAAAACTGAGTGCAAAGGTTTTTATTCTTCTATAAAGTTACTATTTCAAAGATATGTTTTTTTTTCCCCCAACAACAGTAACTGCAATCAGTGCTTCGGCCGATGCCATGTTATTCTTTGGCTGATTAGATAACTGATCTGTAAAAAGAGCTGTAGACATTTCATGTAGCTGGTTGACATCTCATCTTTTGTAATGACCGTACAGAGACATAGACCACAGACTCAAACCACTGTTCATAACCTGCTGGCTATGTAATGCCTGAGGGGTATCAGTCACTGCCTTGCGTCTAAGATGGACCCAGGTGCATCAGGACAGCTGAATGGTTCACACCTGCTCTCTGTGTGTGTGTGTGTGTGTGTGTGTCATTCACGAGAAAGTCACTGGAGAGAGCAGAGCCTTGGTAAGAATGAACTGAGACTGACACTCTCTCTCACTGAGCCTTCTCTTCTGTCGCATTCAGAACTCAGCTTGCCTCCTCCCCTGCCTTAACTGCTGCAGCACTACTGCCCAGCCCACCACAGGGGTCCCTGCCATTTCTGCACTTCATACAGTGCCTCTAAAGGTCAGCTCTTTTGGAGGGTTCCACTGACATCGAATCAAAACAGCAGCGCAGTAGGGGAACAGGTTCCCAAGAAAGAACACCTCAGTTATAAAGCCCATTCAGAGTCTGTCACTACTAAAGGAATAATGTAGGCACGTAAAGGTATAGTTTTTGAACACTTAAGAGTTTTAAGAATTAGGCTTAATATATATTTATTCATCTTTAGATTTATTATCCAGTAACTGCTAGGGGTCATCTAGTATGTAATATGAAGCTAATATGTAGTTGTAGAGATAAGGAATGGAAGCCTGGAATGGAAGGGGCTCTTTTCCTTTCAAATGGCAGAGGCTAAGAACAAACAATTTCTTAATCTGAAATATTCTCTGGAGCCAAGATTCCACCCGAAGCCAGCACTCCGTCCCACGGGGCTTATTCAATTAGTCCAAAGATAACGACTGTCTCCATCTCGCTGGCTTCCTAACACGAGTGAATGAGAGTGATAATACAAGGTAATGGTCTCAGAAGTGTCTGAGCAGGGGGAGAAGAGTGAGAGGTCATTAATTCTGTACAGTTCTGTACAGTCATTAACATCTTCCCCCTCACACCTTGAACACCAATCACCATTGGAAACTACAGCTACAAAATGGCTGTAACTCAATGTATCGCACTCCCTGATCTCATGGACAGCTAGCAGTGGATCTGTTCTGGGGTTGATGGAGAGATGAAGGAATACTCCTCTTGCTGAATTGATTCTGTAGGACTGTAGGATATACTATACTGATGGACTTATATTGAGGACTGATGTTTTATGTAGAGGCTCTGCGGCAGAAGAAAGAGCCTTTCCGGCATTTTACATGCTGGATATAAAACCAATTCACTTATTTTTTTGACCTAAACGTCTCACCGTGTTCCTTTTCACCCAGCCCTTTTCTTTCCTCCCTCCATCCAGTACGCAGTCACATGTCACCCTCGCACCTCAGCTCCCTGTACTCTATCAAAAATGAAAGAGAGCTAGGCTCGCTGCATAAGCTGGCACTGAGCTCCAGATGCCAGAGAGGGTGCGAGAGAGAAAGACAGAGAAGGGGGCATTGAGTTTTGGCCACATTTAATCCCATTAACTGCGCCATGCTTGCTATTTTCCATGCGGACAGAGCCAGAGCAGAGCAGCGACACGTGACGGAGCTCACAGATGCCTCATAACTAACAGCCTCAATAATCCCAGCAAACCCAAAACACTATTAATCCTAATCCCAGAGCCCAGGCTATGTCTCATTAAGACGAAATGGGCAGGGAAATACTATTCGAAAACAGGTGTGGAAATAATAAGGGTGCCTCTATTTTTAAATTTGAAACAATAAAGTGAAATGTACCTTCTCATTAAGTCAGCAGTGGTTAAATTGCAATTTGCATGATGATGCGGCTCATATAGTTTTCTGATTTGTGTAGTTTTATGTAGTTTTTGTCATTTTTGAAAGTATAAAACAGTTGTCTTTTACTTTAAAAATCTGATTCCTTGATTGATCTTAAAAAATAAATAGCAGTTTGCGTGTTAACTAATATAATGAATTATCTAATGCAGAGAACGAGTTTGGAATAACCATTTTGATCAATGTGCTAGAAGCCGATTTTTGCGCAGTGCCGTTAAAAAAAATGCATGCTGGTTTAAAATACCTCAAACATGTATGAGCTGTGTATGTGTGTGTGTGTGTGTGTGTGTGTGTGTTTGTTTCGCTGTAATGGTGTTCCGCTCTGAAGAAAAGCTCTGGATGACTCATAGGTTCTGGTGCCTGGCGGTTCCATTACGGGGGTTCCACCGCGAACGTCTCTCTACAGCAGGATCCCCCCCCAATCCTTTACCTGCATCTCTCCCTTCATCTCTCTCAAACACCCCTCCCTTCTTGTTTCTGCTGACTGCAGCAGTGGGGATCTCTCTCTCTCTCTCTCTCTCTCTCTGTTTCTCACTCTCTTTCTCCACGAGACTGCCTACAGCAGATGATGGCGCATCATGTAAAAAAGGCGAAATGAAACAATCCATATTTTCCCAAACAATCCATATTTTGACTTTTCCGTTTCATCTGTAACAGTCTTCTTTCTTCTTTCTCTTCCCAACTAGTTCATAATTTTGCCCTTTTTGTGTGAATTTATTTTCTCTTTCCCAATGTTCCTGATTTAATGTCTGTTTGAATGCTTTATCTTTGTCCATCATACACATTCAGTATAGTCAAACACCCTTCCAATCTTATAGGCGTTTTACAAATATCCATTCCTAAGACTTCCATGACATTTAAAGCATGTGAGTGAGTGTGTGTGTGTGTGTGTGTGTATGGGGGGTGGATGATTACCTAGGAAGGTGTTGGAGATGAACTCTGACACCTGGTTGCCAGATCTGCTCATCTCGGAGAGGTGCGTAAGCTCCCTGTTCAGCATTCTTTTGAACTGGAAAAAAGATGGGAAATAAAGTGTTAATGTTTAATGCCACGCGTAAATCAAAACCCCACAAAAACAAACACCATCAAGCTTTTATTGATGACTCCACACTTATATCTGCTATTTAAATGTATTCAGCAAAAAAAACAGGTATTAATGTTCATGATTAAGAGTCATTCATACAATACTTCATCAATTTGACATCAAAGCCAGTGAACAGAGTGTACACAAGGGTGCGCATCACGAATGTGAACTGGAACATTTGATAAAATACTGCCAAATAAAACATGTACATAGTAGAAAGTGATTAAATGTACATTATATGAGAACACCTAAACGTCCAAGGCCAATTCTGCGGACCTGCAAATCTAGCAGAAATAAATAAACAAATGAATATATAATTAAATAAGTTGGGGAGAAGGGCAGCCATATCCTGCGTCACATCAGAAAAACCGCACAAGTTGGTAAAAATGGGCATTCGACATTAACAAAATAATTGTGCTACAATGTTTTATATACATTTGACCATAGCTGGGCTCATTTTAAAGCATTTATGCCAAGAAGCTAAAAGGGAACCCGCCACTCTGCATTCCAACAGAGGCGCCTCAGACAGACGAGCACAACACGCTCATTCTCGGTGTCTCCCCCCATCACCAAGACCACCAAGCCAGCCAGCAGAACACACACGACATCGCTCCGGTCTAAATACACACCTTAATGTAACCCCAGGACACAGAGAGAAGGTAGTTCGCCTCAGGCATTTTGGATTCTGGTTAGTATCCGGGGAAAAAAAAAATTAAATAAAATCCACAATAGCGCACTCGTCTCCCCTGAAGAAGGGGAGAGCCCGAGAGAGAGGCAGATGACAGGGATTCTTCAGGGTGAAAAAAATCCCTCCTTCTCTCCTCTACTCTGGGTCAGCGATTGCAGATTGGACAAAGACTGAAGTTGTGGCTCTGGGCCAACAGACTCCGGCACGCACTCTCCATGGCTGCGGTGGTCAGGCAGGCAGCACCCGTCCAGGCTGGAGCTGGAGCGTCTGCTAGCGCAGAAAAATTATGGAGGAGATGAGGCAAGGGGAGAGCAGAGGGAGGGAGGGAGGGAGGGATGGAGGAATGAGGAAAAACACAGGGATGCTCATCTAGCTGGAGGGGGGCTTCCTCTGCTGGATTAGTGCTGCTCCACTGGTGCAGCAGTAGCTCTCTCTCTCTCTCTCTCTCTCTCTCACTCTTCTCACTCTCCAGTCTTGCTCACTTTACCCCCTCCCTCTCTTCCACTCTCTCTCTCTCTCTCTCTCTCTCTTCCTCCCTGCAGCCTGTCAGCCCCAGCAACACACTGGCCACAGCACACACGATTTGACAGAAAGATGGTAGAGGAGGGGGAGACCCCCGCTTAGTTATGCGAGGAAAATAAAGGGAAGAAGGAGAGAAAGGAAAAAAGGAAAGAGGGAGGGCTAAGGATGTCCCTTCCTTTCCCGAATCCCTCTTTCACTCAGGTAGAATATGAGGCCTGCAATTTTATATAGACTTCTGTAATCAAAAATACGCAGGCAAGATATAATGGAGTAGGAGTGTCTGGGTGTCTGTGGACTTGCTGTTTGGAGATGCTTTCTAAACAATGACCATGTACAGACCACTGGCTCTTTTACCATCTCCCACACAGTGTGTGAGGCAACCTCAGACACAGTCCCAGGCTATTTTTACCCTCCAGGCACAAGAGACGCAGGCAGGAGGCAGAGAGAGCGAGAAGAAGAGAAAATGAGGGAGAGATTGAGAAAGTGAGAAGGAGTGAGAAAGACAAAGAGAGAGAGAGAGAGAGAGAGAGAGAGAGATAGAAAGAAAGAGAAGGAGAGAGAAGAATAATAGCCTTTGCTTGTCTGTTTTTTTGGTGACATCACCCCCCCTCCCCGATTCTCCCCATCCCCTTTCTCTCTCTCTCTCTCTCTCTGTTTCCCACACTCTACTCCTCTTTTTGCTCTCACTCTTTCTCTTATTCTCTCTTTTACTTTCCATTTTTCCCTTTCTCGCATCTTGCTTTGCCTCCATTCCTCTTTGAGTCTCATTCTCACACCTGTTCTTTCTCCATCTCTCTCTCTCTCTCTCTCTCTCTCTCTCTCTCTCTCCCTCTCTCTCTCT